>JAPYYA010002068.1:0-14426 GCA_028533165.1 Leontopithecus rosalia | reverse complement strand
TCCGCAACAAGCGGCTCTGTTACATGTTTTAAGAAGTTACATGTTTTAAGAAAGAGTATAAAACTGAATTATGAAACTACTCCTATCCCTCCAAGGTTCTTTTCCTCAACAACCTCTCCTGCTGGGGACTGGCTACGTTCCCGTCGAGGTTCACTGCTCAAAGACAGATTTGCTCAGCAGGAAGATGTCAAGGAACTCGCACATGATCAAGTCACCTGAATCCCCGAAGAAGGGATCCTCAAGAGCTTTCCTGATCACTGCTGTTCTGGTAACTGCATGCAGCAGGTACAGAGAGTCTGCCATATAACCAGAATAAAAATCAGTCATACTGGAATTTTAATAACTAAAAAACTAAGGGAACCATGGCTATGCTCTGCCTAAGCAACTTCCAGCCCTGTGCTGAGCATTGTCTTAGATGTGGAGAAGCTGCCCAAGGCCAACGTTTCCATTTTTCCTCTAGAGTCAGTGGTTCACTGAATTCTCTTTCTTCCGGTTGAACTTGAACTGTACATGAGGACAGGTTATTGGGAAGCAAACGTAATACTTCCTTAGCTCACTTCTCCAAGTGCAACCACCAAGACACCTTCAGAAATTGCATGCGCTGGCTGATGGCAATGAGAGCCACCCTGCCCTGAGACCCAGGGACACATTCCCGTGGGGACCATCACATAAACTCTAAACATTGAGCCTGAACTTGTCTTAGCAAGAGAAAAAAACCACAATGGCTCCCACATGAGGTGCCCACAATGGCCACCACATACCTTCAGTATAAACTCATGCACCGGCCTGCCGATCCTTTCCTCGGCCTCCACGCTGTACTCTCGTGCCAGGGGGACAGTGGGGTGGTAGAGGCGCCAGTGTTTCTCTCCCTCCAGCTGCAGGATGAAAACCTAGAGATCCACAAGGCCCAGGAGCATCAGAGAGCTTCATGACAACTCACAAAGTGCTTCTAGAATAGTAGCCCTCTAAGGGCTTAGACGAATATTATAGGTGAACCTTGAACAATATAGGTGTTTTTTTTTTCTTTTTTAGAGACAGTCTCACTCTGCTGCCCAGGCTGGAATGCAGTGTCACAATTACAGCTCTCTGCAGCCTCTCAAACTCCTGGGCTCCAAAAATCCTCTTTCCCTAGCTTCCTGCATAGCTGGAAAGCTGGCACACACCACAGCACCCAGTTAATTTCTTTATCTTTTTTCTAGAGATGGGGTTTCACTTTGTTGCCCAGGCTGGTCTTGAACTCCTGGCTTTAAGCAATCCTCTCACCTCAGTCTCCCAAAGTGACTGCAGGCACAAGCCACTGGCCTAAGAACCTGGGGATGAACTGTACAGGCCGCTTATATGCCAACTGTTTAAATAAATACACTGGAAAATTTGGGGGAGATTTGCAACAATTTGAAAAAAAATGAAACATATCAAAAGAATTAAGAATGGTATAAATACATCAAACACAGAAACATATGTAGATACTAGTCTATCATCTACTACCATAAAAGATACACACATTATAAAAGGTTAAAATTTATCAAAACTAACCCATACAAATACTTCCAGACAATACATGGCACCATTTGCAGTCAAGAAACGGCAATATGGAATAGCTACGTAAAATTGACGTTAGTACACACTGCATTACATTGCAGTAATTTTGTGCTATCGCTATTGCCATGAGCTCAAACGTGACGCTAATTATCTCCACACGAGCAGTTCCTCTCTCCAGCGCAGTGTATCACAGTAAAAAGTGATCTCTCACAGTTCTTGAGTATTTTTCATCATGTTTAGTGCAACACCTTAAACCCTGAATAACACCAAGGGACCCACGTGAAGCATCACTACTGCTACTGCAGGTCCTCCCCAGAAGCAGAAAAAGGTCGTAACATTAGAAGAAAAAGTTGCATTGCTTGATGTGTACTGCAGCTTGTGGCCTGCAGCTGTGGCTGCCCACCCTTTCAGATGGATTTAGCTTGAAACAAATGATCAAAACGTATAGTATTGACACAGTACAGTACGATATTTTCTTAATAACTTTTCTCCAGATGGCTTTATTGAAGAATGAAGTATATTACACATATAATATACACAATAGGTGTGAACCAATTTATGCTATCGGTAAGGTACCTAGCCAACAGTAGCCTTACTGGTAGTTAAGTTTTGGGGGAGTCAAAAGTTACAAGCGGATTTCTGACTGGACAGGGTGTTGGCACCACTAACCCCCAAACTGCTCAAGGGTCAACTGTACAAGTTTCGGATAAAAAATAAAAATGAAAAATGAGAAATGCATGTCATTCAACACTTAAATGAAAGTTGCCACTATCGGATTTTATTTTTAAAAACGGAATCATGAATCCTGACACTGGATATTCATTCTTTTTACTTTCTTAGAGCCTCGCTGAGTTCTTTATATCCCACTATCTCATTCCTTTAAATCTTCTGTCAGACAGCTGAAAGCCCATAATCTCCGACGGAAAAGCCAAGCTTCAGGTATTACTGAATGTCTAAATCCTGAATATTGAAAGGGCCTGGGCAGGTAGGAAAACTTCAAGTTTTTTATTCTTTATTCAGTCAAAGATATTTTAATATTCTATTAAAAAACATTAAAACTAACATTTTGGGAAAATGTATTGATGTCAAATTGCTACCAAAGGAGAAAAAGTGGACTTTTTACTAACGACTCTGTGTTTACACCTTATATTAGTAGAAAAATAAAACGACTAAGCCAAAGAGTTAAATTTTTTTGGAAGCCATATCAGACTGAAATCAATACTTGTCAAGATGCCAATGCTTAAATGAAACCATGACCCTCAGTCAAGCTGCCCCAAGATTTTCATAAATGGAAAATACATACATAATTTTGGCAGCTACTGAAAAAGAACAAAATGAAAGCAGATGTAAGGATTACTTGTGACCTCACCTTATTAAGACCATACTTTGTTAAATTAAAGGAAAAGCCAATCACACTTTTCTGTAGATAAATTCAATAAATGCTTGTTTCAAAGGAATGTATGGCTGTTTAAATTAGTTAAGGGTGGAAACAATCTCTCCCTTTGAGACGAAGTGGGAAACCAGTTTAGTGGGATTTACTTTGGATTTACCTCTGTACAGTGTCTGGAGATACGGATTTCATCTAAATGAAATCCGTATCTCCAGACACTGTATAGAAAGAGCAAAAACAGATCTAAGAGCCTTAGAGAATAATGTGAACTCACCCTGACAACCACCCGAAACCCGGCTAAGCAACTCATTCTTCCCCATACGGGGCACTTTTCTCCCTCTCTTACCTCAACATCATCATAATGGGGTGGGAGGCCCTGAGATCCTGCAGGAGTTATGTATACATTCGAGCCAACCAAGGAGCCAAAGTAACACTCCAGCTTCTCCTGGATCCTCCAAAGTTCATCCTTTACAGAAAAGGAAAACAGAAAGGGGGAAGTGAAAAATGTATTAGAAATAAGAGCATGTTCTTATTACTTAGGAAGTCTTTACCGCACAAGTACTATATGCCAGATACTGGGAATTAAGCAATGATAGAGCCAATACCTGTGACCTTAAAAATCTTCCATTCCAGTGCAGAAACACCATATAACAGATGTAAGCAGATAAAGGGAAGACTGACAAGGCAGGCAACTGGGAGGATTTTAAGCAGGGAAGGATACAATCCAATTTACATTTTTGAAAGCTTACCCTGGCTACTGTATGAAGAATGCACTGTAGAAGAGTGGAGGTCAGAGATACTAGTGAGGAAGCTTCTCAGGCAGCAGCTCTAGTGAGAGGTGCCTGGGGTGGCAGGAGAGGCGTGGACAGAAGTAGAAGAGTGAGACGCGCTCTGCAGTGGCACAGACAGGACTTGCTGATGGACTCAATGTAAAGGAGAGGAGTGAAAAAATACTCCTGGGTTTTTGACTTGGGCAATCAGTTCCCCTTTCCACTTAATGAGATGTGAACGACTTGCTAAAAAAAACAGGTTTTCAGGACAAAAATTTTCATATTAGGAATGTTAAGTTTACGATGCTGAGACCATCCCCCAGTGGAAATGTCTTTAAGTCAGTCAGAAGTTCTGGCAGAAACTAAGGACTGAAGATGTACACTTGGGAATTGCCTACACAAAATGGATATTTAAAGCAACGGGAACATAAATAACACAGGAACAAGTTACGGACAGAGAAGGAATAACAGGCTGGGTAATGTTCCCTCTCTCCACTAGTCAACTCTTCAGAGCAGACATCAGACTGAGGGGCCTCGCAATGGGCCATATATTCCCATGAGAGAGAAAGAAGTCTGAGTCTACCAAGACGGATGAGAAAGGGGAGGGGGCAATTAGGCCATGTAGACATTAGCACTTTCTATGTGCCAGGCACTGTTCCAAGTGCTCTACACGTACTAATTAGGCAACCCTCACAATAACCCTGCCTCATAAAGAGGGTACTATCATTATCTTCAGTTTACAGATGAGGAATCTGAGGCATGAGAACATGCAGCTTGTAAAAGATGGAGTCAGGATTCAAATCCAGGCAGCATGGCTCCAGAGTCCACACTTTTCAGATAATTTAAGAAAAGAAAAATTACAAAGGACACCGAAGAGACTGAAGTTTTAAACATATGAAGGTATAGTGCCTGACACACATACTATATTACAACATACTTAAATATTGGCTGAGCAAAGCAATGACCACACTTGGGAGTCCCTTCTACCACAGGAGTGAGAAAGAATCCACTGTATTAAAAATATCAAGAAAGAACTGGGTCAATATGAAGAAATTACTTTTTAAGACAAGGTCTTGCTCTGTCAGTCAGGCGCAAGTGCAGTGGTGTGATCACAATCACAGATCACTGCAGCCTTGACCTCCCAAGCTTAAATGATTCTCCCACCTCAGCCTCCCAAGTAGCTGGGACTGCAGCTGCATGTCACCATGCCGGGCTATTTTTTTTCTTTTTTTATAGAGATGGGGGTCTCACTTTGTTTCCCAGGCTGGTCTCAAACTCTTGGATTCAAGTGATCCTTCTGCTTTGTCCTCACAGAGTACTGGGATTTCAAGTGTGAGCCATGGACTTTGCCAAGGACATCTTCATACAGACCACTGGGCTTCTCTGTTTTAAGATCTCAGAGCTTCTACTTAACACAGAAAAAATAATTTAATGTTATGTGAATAGCTCCAGAGAGTTAACAGAGCTCCAAAGGAGCCTATTCTTTTTTTCAGGGAAAGGCCAGCAGGGGCTGGTTCTGTAATTATTTTAACACAGTAACTGGAACCACTAGAAAACCAGGGCCTCCCTCTCTCTCTCATGGTATGAGAGGCCTTTCGGGACTGTGTAAATGATTTTGGGGTTCCCAACCCAACTATCTGTAATAATGAATATGTTTCTTTTCTTCTTAAAGGTTATTGAAAATGCTACCAATGGCACAATTTTTCTATTTTACCTGGACCTTTAGCTTCTGAATCTGCCAGCTGTGGCCTACTAGAAAGCGATCTGGAGTCAAACCACCTCGGATCAAGGTATAATTACAAGCAAGGTGACCTCAGTTGTTTATTTTTAAGGTAAGATATTACCACTCTCACTCACTGTGGCGAACAGCATAAAACAACTTACAACAAATCCTATTTAAATTGCAAAGCAGTACACAAGCAATACTGCTTTACTAACATTGACTCAAGGACAAACAAGGCTCCTGAAACCTGTCTTCTCCTTTACCACATGGCTTGGTATCTGGAGAGGCCAAGGAGGACCTGGAACAATGAAAGGGAGAAGGCGGAAGTCTCTCTCCGGATTGGCTGTGACCTCCTCTCTCCATCGACCTGAGGGAGAAGGCAGAAGTCTCTCTCTGGATTGGCTGTGACCTCCTCTCTCCATCGACCTAAGGGAGAAGGCGGAAGTCTCTCTCTGGATTGGCTGTGACAGCCTCAACCGCCTCTCTCCATTGAGCTACCCCTCAGAATCAAAACTCAAGGCCATGGTTAACACAGAAGCCCGTGTATATGCCTAATGAAAGGCAGGAGCAAATATAAAAAAAGCCCTACTAAATTTCAATTTTTACATCTTTCAAAGTATGGTAGGAAAAAGGCTTACATTTGGAGTCAGAAACCCTTATCAGCTTGGAATAGCTATGGAAAGGTCACATCTGTAAACTCCACTTTTTTCACATAGAAAATGGAGTCCACTGCTGGCCACAGGGGCTCACACCTGTAATCCTAGCACTTTAGGAGGCTGAGGCGAGCAGATCACAAAGTTAGGAGTTCAAGACCAGCCTGGCCAATATGGCGATACCCCGTCTCTACTAGAAAATTACAAAAATTAACCAGGCATGGTAGCGTGTGCCTGTAGTCCCAGTTACTCAGGAGGCTGAGGCAGGGGAACTCCTTGAACCCAGGAGGCAGAGGTTGCAGTGAGCCAAGATCGTGCCACTGCATTGCAGCCTGAGCCACAGAGCAAGACTCTGTTGGTCTCAAAAAAAAACAAAAAACAAAAAACAGAGTCCACAAAAACTGCCCAATTTCAACTGCTGATTAGAAAGTTCAAAAGTTAAAATATATACAATTATTTGGTAAATTCTAGTCTGCTAAGCCAAATGCAAATAATTGTGATAATTTATGTCACCAGAACTGTTAAAATATAGATGACCCAAAGCAAATAAAAACAACTTATTATGCCTCCCTGGTTACCTCCTTACTCATTTTTAAACTAACTATACTAATTAGCTGTGCACAGTCTGAGACCCAGGGAACAAAGCGCTGCATTCACTCTAACAGTCTCTCCACCTGGCCAGGGATAAACTGCCTCTAGACTTTCTCTATTCTGATGCTATTAGAGAAACACACGACACCAAACCTCCTCGTAATTTAGTATTTAGAACTCAGACTCTAGGGTAGGAGGGTGAGCTCGTATGGCTTACAGGTCTCTCCAGTAATGGTGGTAGAGATTGTTTTATAAAAGGGCACATCCTAGTCTAGCCTGAGGGTTGAATTTGGGCTGAGAAAGCTCATCCTTCCTGCTTTAATAAACTCAGCCAGAGCCTCGTCAATAAGGTAAAAAGAAACAGGTTCTTTGACACTGGAATCCCAGATGAGGAATGTGCAGGGCTTAAGTGGATGAGCAGAGAGAAGCCCCAGGGGAGATGATTCTAAAGTAGAGAAATGACAGCCACAGTGGACACCACACATACGCCAAATACCATCTCTCTGCTGGTCTACAACCAAAGTACACACAATCAAATTCCCTGAATTTATTTATGTTTAGAGTTCTCAGGTTTCTAAAAACCACTCTTAAAAGTGCTACTTCTAGTCCAGGACTAATTCAGAGAGAAGCATTTTATCGATGGTGTCCATATTTTCTGAATTCAAATCCTAACTTGGTCTGACAAATGATTTGTAAATTCTTTTTGAGTGCCTAGGCCAAAAGGTAAGCATTTCAGGGACATTTCAACTTTGTTTGATTGCTTGAGATGGAATAATTGGAACCAGGACTTGTCTGGAAAAACCTGAGTACTTACACTTCATACAGAGTATGAATAGGTTCAAAACCTTTTAGACATAAAGGAAAGGGAAGGGCATTCACCAGATGAAGCCCAGTAGGATATAACAAGCCACCTTGAGTTAAATCACTGGAAACACTATTGGTAACTGATGACAGAGCCCCAGAAGCCATCAATAAAGGCAGAATCCATTCCTCTCAATAAAGAACCGCATAAAGCCCTCTCTTTCTCCTCCCATGTTGCCATTTTGATTTAACGAAGGATCACAGAAGGGGGTTTCTGAATGGAAATACAAGTTTATCTAAAATTCAGTACAGCCCTCACCTGTTCTGGGCCATCTGTCATGAGATAAGATAAAGATCTCAAACCTTGAGGAAAACAGATTAGCTCATACTAAATCTGCATTTCATAAATGTAGAAACCAAGCAGAGAAGAGGCAAATTATTTCCCAAACGTCAATCCCTGATATAGAAGAAAAAAATTAAATATTTGTCTGTCCTCTGCATTCACAAAGCAACGATTTCCTCCATCGACGAAGCCTTACCAGGAGCAGTCACAGTACCCTGTACCTTAAAGCCATCCATTTGGGTGTAATTAAGGGTGAAGTCTCTTTACTGAACTTGTATCTAGTCTGATCTGGTCATGGCTCTGAAGGCTCTATTTAGATGTAGGCAGTAAAGGGAGGCAACGTCGGGAAAAATTGTCAGCTTGATGCTATCATGCCTTATAGTGATGTGACAAACCAAATAGAAATGTCCATCATCCAAAGAAACATAAGCTGGCTCACAGAACATACTCCTGCAGTTGTAATGCCGCTTTAATAACTTTAGAAACTTGCAATATAATTGTTTTTACAGCTTGATGATACCCAAGAACGTCGACCCTGAGTTGTTGCAGTTTCTAACAGTTTAACCAAAACATAACACAAAATCTTAACCCTAGTTAGAATGCATTTAGATCAAAGAGGTGCTACTCCTTCTCAAACTGGCAGGAGCCTAACCATCATCAAACTACATATTCACCCTTGAGTTCTTCTGCGGCCAAATGCTAGTACTTTAAATTGTATGAGGATTCTGCAATGGGGAAACTGGTTACCTTAAATCTCTGAGGTTGGTGAAACTGAATCGTTGCCCTTTTCTGATCAAAATCTTTTCTCAGCTGAAGAAAGTGTGCTTTGCCATCTTTATTTAAAACTTTCTTCTTCCCACTGACACACCGGCAGACATTCACGTCTCTTCCATAGTACATCCCCTGGCTGCACAGACTCTTCAGATCTGTTAGCTTGAACAGGGACCCACAGTATGTGGCCAGTGCAGGGTCATCTCTCTGAATGAGAAGGGGCTTCTGCTCCCAGAATTCCTTGAAAAAAGTCTCTGTCTTGATGGGTGAGATTAAACTTTCAAAGAGACTACTGGGACTGTCAAAGTTTAAAGCTGAAGGCCCCCCAGCTGCTTCGACCTTCATCTGCTTACAGGGAACCAGCCCCTCTTCCTTCCTACTCCCCGCAGCCTTTGCTTTCTTTGGCATCGTTGTGTCTTCAAGATAAAGCAGAAAGGAAATGCAAACCTATCAAAAGAACAAAACACACACGGTTAGGTTTACAAGGCGTGCCACCATCGGTGTTAGTGGATCGCCCACACACACAGCTGAATGACCCTGACACCTCATGAGAACTCTTCATAGGTCAAAGTACTTCCCCCAGGACAGGAGACAGCCTTAAGCCAATGGCATTTCTTCTAGGATATGATTCAGCCTCAACCACCACTCAGATGACATATTCATCTAAAGAAAAATGTGTTTTCCTTTTACACAAGCACTAAGTCATGGTGTTCATTATTTATTAGGCAGTATAAGTATCTTAGACAAAACTATTCAGCTGTCTCAGCAGTTCCTAGTCATAGGTTTAGCCCGTGGCCATTGACACAGCAAAGTCAAATATCTTGGATTTGGCTCCCAACAGCATCAGGGCCCACATCTAATTAGCTGTACTCGGAGTTACAAACAATTGACTAGAGAACATCTAACAGCTGCCCACTGCCAGGTGCTCCTCCCCACAGCACCACCCCACCTGCTGCGCAGGTCAACCAAGGAGCCCTGGACCCGCAGTGTCACCAGGTGGCTGGAGCAGGCCACTGCCTTCTCCGCTTCTTTACTAACCACCTGAACCTCCTCACTTCCAGCTCTCAGCTTATTCCTAAAAACTGCCACTTTTATCAGAAACTCCCTTCATTTAAAGAAACAAGCAAACAAAAACCCTAAAGGCTGCAAAGTGAAGGCTAAAAGTAGTTACTAAAGTCTTGAAAAAACTAAATTTTTAACTGAAATAAGATATTAAGTAATACCAATATCATTAACCCCAACACAGCACTTCCTTAAGAAGCACACAGAACACCTGAGCATCTCAATGATTATGATTCAGGTTATGATTCACTAGCTTCAAGGTGGAGCTGAGAGACAGAGTCTCACACTGTCGCTCAGGCTGTAGTGTAGTGGTGTGATCTCAGCTCACTGTCATCTCCGCCTCCTGGGTTCAAGCAATTCTTCTGTCTCAGCCTCCCGAGGAGCTGGGACTACAGGTGTGCGCCACCATGCCCAGCTAATCTTTTTGTATTTTTAGTAGAGACGGGGTTTCACCATGTTGGCCAGGATGGTCTTGATCTCCTGACCTGTGATCTACTTGCCTCGGCCTCCCAAAGTGCTGGGATTTCAGGCGTGAGCCACTGTGCCCCGCCGAGATTCTGCATTTCTAACATGCTCCCAGGTGATGCTTCTGCTGCTGACACTGCTGAGTGGCAGAAGTCACAAGGTCAATCCTTGCAAAGCTCCCTGAGAACTGCCTCCAAAGCACAACTATTGATACTTACAAAGCAGATCTCCCTCATCTGTTTCCAAGAACTGTAATTCAAAAATGAGCTGGGCATGGTGTCGTGTGCCTGTAATCCCAGCTACTTGGGAGGCTGAGGCAGGAGAATTGCCTGAACTCAGGAGGCGGAGGTTGCGGTGAGCCGAGATCGCGCCATTGCACTCCAGCCTGGGTAACAAGAGCGAAACTCCGTCTCAAAAAAAAAAAAAAAAATTTCCCGAGACTGCAAAATACTATCTCAGTCATTTCCCCCGGGAAGGATCTCCATTCAACAGATTCTTAAAGGAGTCCTTACCCCCGGAAAAGGTTAAGAACTACTGTACTTATAAAAACCAAAATTTCTCAGACTTGTTATTTATAAGTGGTAAAGTTTCCTACCTTGGTGAGTTATCAGAATTGCAAAAACACCATTTTCTGCTCTTTGGTCATTATAACTAAGCAGTATTTCAGCTTAGACTAAGCTGAATGACTATGACATTGTCATGTCTACGCTGTAGACTGAGTGGAATCAATGTTCTGGCCTGGGAAGCAAGCTTCCTGAACAATGTGTTACATATTGTGTGATGTGTTGCAACTTATAAAAGAACTTTAGAATGAAACCCAGATGTAAACTAAACAAAGAAAGGAAATGTCAAGATATCAACCTCTCTAAACAGCTCAGTTCCTTCAGAAGACCAAGTGCTTTTGATAAGGAAACACAGGATGTGGTGGAAAACTAATACAAATGGATACTAAAATCCTACAGGAGAGGGATAAAGCTTTACACTTGAGAAAAAAATAAACTTTAGTGTTTAGGATAGATGGTATGTTAAGACACATTTTCTGAAAATTCTTCCTTTAAGTGAAACAGACCAGCTTGAATTCTCCGTGAAAGAATTAAGCCTTCGTGGAGACACAGCATTGCTAGTACATGGAACTCTGAAGTGATGTTTCCTAACTGTAGAAATACAAACAGACAGGAAATGGATTCGAGAGGGAGTACTGCATATGCAGAGGAGGTCCCACAGAGGCCTCACTGCTATCCTCTGAAAGTGCAGCTGGTGGCTGACGTCTGAGAACTTAAGATCTTGGGAGTTTCCACTATCATTAACTGATAGGAGTGACTCCTCATACCTAAAATGTATAATCATTACAGTTTATAGTAATACCTGCTTTCCTTCCGGGAGTCTGGAAACGCCAGAATGTGCCAGGCAGAGGTGGCCTAAGCGAGCAGCCCCCAGTAAAAGCCCTGGACACTGAGCCTGTAACAAGCTTCCCTGGTTGGCAACATTTCACAAGTGTCAACACAACTAACGGCTGGAGCCACTGAGCACAGCCGGTGCAACCACTGGAAGACTTGGAGCCTTGCACTTGGTCTCCCCAGAGCTTCACCCATGCGCCTCTTCCCTTTGCTGACTGTGCTTCGTGTCTGTTCCCTGTAATAAATCAGCAGAGTCCTCCTAGCAAATTGCTGAACTATGGATGGTCTTGGGGATCACAACACATTGCTCACGTTTAATTTTTAAAAACTTAGATTGGTTTACTAGGTTTGTATTAATAAAGGCACCCTATAGAGTAATTTTATATTCACCCAAACATTTCTTATCTCTCACAATTGGTCAGTTTAAAATTTAAGCAGCAGGAAGATGAAAACCAAAACTTGTTTTCTTTAAGCATAATATATGAATGCAGTATAAGCACATTCACCATGTGATGTGCTAAACAAAGAATGCAAAGCACTTAAGCCAAAATAAAATCAGTTAAAGAATCTTTCCCATCTCGGAGCACTAGCAAAACAAACCTCAATACTGCATAACAATTGCTTTCGTTAGAATATAAATTTCACTACCCATACTGCCAAAAGTTACATCATTTGTTTCTCTATCTTCATGTTGAAATGATTTGAGGCCCAGTTAATTGGAGCCTTGCTTAGAGGTTTCTGGGCAAATAGACTATTTCTCTGATTCTCACACCACTCACACTGTAAGACAACCAATCCTTTTAACAGCTTTCTAGAGCAGAGGGGAGAACAGATGAAGCATCCTACCACATTAACCATATAAAAGTCTTAAGGTACATATCACAATTTCGGAAACAGCAAAAAGTAAATCACATATCTTAGAATCCAATAATATGTTAATTAAAGAAGACAATACTTTAAGAGTAGAGCCAACACAAGCTTGCCCATAAACCTCAGAAACCACCCCAATAAAAGTAAATATTTCTATAAAGTCACAGAAAAGTTTTTGAAAAGCAACTGTTTTCCATTTGAGTTGACTATAAACATTAAAATGTAAAAAGATTAAAAGATCTGTGGCTCATACCTTGGTGACTACCCCACAGATAAACCCTGTAAGAAAAGTCAATGTTGACAACCTCACTACAGGCAACAGAGAGCACTATATCTTTAAGGTACCCTAAGCTCCTTTTCTGTAATATTTGAGGACATGAAGACAAAAGGAAGCTCTTGAAGGAAGGGATTTGTATATCCCCGGAACCAAGCAAGGTGTGGTACGTAGGAGGGCCTCAAGAAGTGTGTGCTGAATTTTTCACGTCTGCATCTTTTGTCTGCATACAATTTTGGAGACAAATCACAAAGGCCTTACACAAAACAGTTACGAAGAAAACAGACGTCTTGTGCAGTGGGGATTACTTTTCTGATGGCAGCTGTCACCTCAGGATTCAACAGCATCGAAAGAACTAAAAGACACTTTAGACATCAGTAGTTATTACTAAAGCAGGGAGGGAAGTATGAGCGTCAGCATCCCCTGGGCAGTGTTTTACAGAATGTAGTTTAGGGTTAGTAGCAAGGCTGCGAGCATGCAAATTTCTGGGTCCCTTATCAAGCCCACTGTATTGCCACTTCTGATGGCTGGGGCCCAGAAAGCTGCATTAACGTAATACGCTCTCTAGATGAATGAATGACACGCCCACTAATGGAGGACAAGAGTCAAACGCAGGTCAAACACACGCGGCTGTCAGAAATTCTATACAAGGTTATATAGGTTGTATATAACCTAGGTTATACACAAGGTTGCCTAGGCTGCCCTAAAACAGTTCTTTTTGGCTCAGAGATATGCTAATCCAGGGAGGGAAAACTGGTTCTCCTATTGACATAAAGGGGTGATCAGCTGTTACCTTTTCAGTTTTATTTGAGAGAGAAAGCGGACTGTACCTCAATGTATTTTGGTGACCATGAGGTTACAAGGCTTGATGTCTGGGAGGCAAAAACCAGGACCAGCGGAAGAAGCTGGGCAAATCAGGTTCCTCCGCTCAAAGACGAGCCCAGTGAAATGAAACCCGAGGCACCAAATTTACAGCCAGGGAGTGGTGAGATCAGATCCTCCTCCTCCGTCTATCCTTCCTGGAAACTGAATGACCTGGTCTCGGTAACCTGTTGGACAACCCAGCTGTGCGCCAATCACGGTGGAATTATTTGCCGGTAAATGAGTAGGGAGCACAGGAGGTAATGCAGCTCCTTTCTGTCCACACACCTGAACTTCAGGTTTCCCAGCTGTAAAGCGTGTCTGTGCGGCCCGATCTCACGCCGGCGGCGCAGCCCACGTGGAAGCCGCGCTCGCACAGGCGGTTCCGCCGCCACTGGGCGGAGGCCGCACCACCGTCCTCGCTAAGCCTCCAAACTTTGCGTGCGCTCGTCACGGGACTCGGGACCATTAGCAGAGCACTCGTGCGACTCTCTGTGCCCAAGGCTTCCGCGCCCCTACCCCACCCGGCCGCACCCACCCGGCCCACGGCTCCGGGACGTGGGGCGCCTGGGCGCGCGTCCGCGGCCCGCAACCACAGCGCCGGCCTCCGAGGCTTCCAGCCGGCCCCGCAGGTCCCCCAGACCCGCACCCGGGCCCTGGTGCTTAAAGCAGCGGCGCGCGCCCCGCGGAATCCCGCACGACCCGGCCTGTCCCGGCGCCGCGCTGCCGGCGAGAGCGCCTCACTCACCCGGCACGGCCTGCTGCGCGCGGCCGCGAGCCCAAAGCGCGGCGCGCGGCGGCTGGGGGCGGAGGGCGGGGCGGCTGGGGGCGGGGCTGCGCGGGCGCGCGGTGGCTGGGGGCGGGGCTGCGGGGGCGCGCGGCGGGCGGGGCGGCGGGGGGGAACGGGCGGCTGGGG
>JAPYYA010002067.1:0-14427 GCA_028533165.1 Leontopithecus rosalia | reverse complement strand
AGGCAGGGGAGAGGAGGGAATACGGACGGACGGGAGAGGCAAGGGGAGGGAGGGGAGGAGGGCAGTTGGGCAGTTCTGCTCTAGGTAGGAAGCAGGAGGGCTTGCGGGGTCGGGGTCGCAGGAGAATGGGGAAGCTCTGGAGGCCCAGAGGGTGGGACTGGACTTGCTGGGCCGAGAGGCCCAGGGAGGGGGTGTAGGGTGGGTGGGGCGGGGCAACGTCTGCGGGGTGGAAGCGGGGCCGGGTGGACCTAGTAAGAAGCAGCCAGGAGAGGCCTAAGAAAGACATCAAGGACTTTTTCTTTTCTTTTTTTGAGACAAGGACTCGGTCTTCCTTTGTCACCCAGGCTGGAGTGCAGTGGTGCAGGCGGGTCCCAGTAAGCAGTCTGCTTCCTGGGTTCAAGCGATTCTCCTGCTTCAGCCTCCAGAGTAGCTGGGATCGCATGCTTGCCCTACCACACCCAGCTCATTTTTGTATTTTCAGTACAGACGGAGTTTCACCATGTTGGCCAAGCTGATTTCAAACTCCTGACCTCAAGTGATCTGCCTACCTCAGCCTCCCAAAGTGTTGGGATTACAGGTATGGGCCACTGCACGCGCCTGACTTCTTTTTGAGATGGACTCTCCTTTGCTGCCCAGGCTGGAGTGCAATGGTGTGATCTCTGCTCACTGCAGCCTCCACCTCCCAGGTTCAAGGGATTCTCCTGCCTGAGCCTCCAGAGTAGCTGGGATTACAGGCGCACGCCACCAAACCCGGCTAATTTTTGTATTTTTAGTAGAGATGGGGTTTCACCAATTGGCCAGGCTGGTCTCGAACTCCTGACCTCATGGTCCGCCTGCCTTGGCCTCCCAAAGTGCTGGAATTACAGGTGTGAGCCACCACACCTGGCCAATTTTTTCTTTTTAATGAGAAAGGTTTTTCATGACTTTCAGAGAAACAGACGGTTTGCTCGCTAACACAGGATCGTGCTTGCGTTAAACACAATGTGGACCTGAGCCCACGTGGGCCTCTGCCTCTGCAGACAGAGTGCCTGGGCCTGGAGGGAAGCAACATCCAACTCACCTCACTGGGAGCTCCCCCTGCCCACCCTGGGTCTGGCCCTGTCTCTAACTGATGGGGCCCTTTTGACGGAGTGCCACTTGATAGTGTCAGTAAACTGTGGCTCTCGGCCTCTGCGCTCAGACCCCATAGTGAACACATTCAGCTAAACATATCTGAGGAGCCCGATGTTGAAAGCAAACATCCATAAGCAATTTTTAAAAGGGTGGGTCTCAGGCCCTGTTCCTGCGCGGTGCGGGGGCTGGGGGCAGTCAGAATGGAGGGTGGGGCCTGGCAGGGGCCTCCTTCCCCCTCAGTAGCCAGAGCATGGGCTCCTACCTGCTGCCACTCTGCCTCTGTGTGATGTGTGAAGCCCAGCAAGTGACACAGTCCATGGATGGCAGTCACCTGTCAGAGTGATTTAGAAACCAGCTGATCAGTTCAGCCATCGTGGAGGACAGCGTGGCGACAGTCACCTGTCAGAGTGATTTAGAAACCAGCTGATCAGTTCAGCCGTCGTGGAGGACAGCGTGGCGACAGTCACCTGTCAGAGTGATTTAGAAACCGGCTGGTCAGTTCAGCAGTCGTGGAGGACAGCGTGGCGACAGTCACCTGTCAGAGTGATTTAGAAACCGGCTGATCAGTTCGGCCGTCGTGGAGGACAGCGTGGCGACAGTCACCTGTCAGAGTGATTTAGAAACCGGCTGATCAGTTCGGCCATCGTGGAGGACAGCGTGGTGACAGTCACCTGTCAGAGTGATTTAGAAACTGGCTGGTCAGTTCAGCCATTGTGGAAGACAGTGTGGCGATTCCTCAAGGACCTAGATATAGAAATTCCATTTGACCCAGCAATTCCATTACTGGGTATATATCCAAAGGACTATAAATCGTTCTACTATAAGGACACATGCACACGAATGTTCACAATAGCAGCACTGTTCACAATAGCAAAGACCTGGAACCAACCCAAATGCCCATCGACGATAGACTGGACGGGGAAAATGTGGCACATATACACCATGGAATATTATGCAGCAATCAAAAACGATGAGTTCATGTCCTTTGTAGGGACATGGATGAACCTGGAAACCATCATTCTCAGCAAACTGACACAAGAACAGAAAATCAAACAAGGCATGTTCTCACTCATAGGCGGGTGTTGAACAATGAGAACACATGGACACAGGGAGGGGAGCACCACACACTGGGGTCTGTTGGGGGGAAATAGGGGAGGGACAGTGGGGGGCGGGGAGTTACGGAGAGATAGCATGGGGAGAAATGCGAGATATAGGTGAAGGGGAGGAAGGCAGCAAATCACACTGCCACATGTATACCTATGCAACTATCTTGCATGTTCTTCACATGTACCCCAAAACCTAAAATGCAATTTAAAAAAACAAACAACAACCAAAAAAATAAATAAATAAAAAGCGAAAAAACCCAGCTGGAGAATGACCCCATAGGAAGCTGCCCCTTCGGGACACCCCAGGCCACAGGCTGCCCTTGGTATGTGGCAGCAGGACCCCAGGGTTGCTGAGAGACCCCTGAGCAGAAATTAGTCAGTCAGCCTCAGTTCCCACCCATCTAAAATGGAAAGCAAGGCCTTTCAGACTCTTTTTTTTCCCCACCTGCAACTATCTTGATTGAGTTATACCTTTCAGACTCTTTAGTCAATGTGGATTGCAGTCTGGGCTAGCATTGTGCTGGGGAGGGGCCCAAGGATGGAAATGTCCAGCTGCAGGGACGATGGGCAAGGGGGTGGATTACGAAGAAGTGAGGAGGAGTGGGTGCCACGGAGTAGGGGGCAGTGGGGCATCAGCCAGGGTGGGCCTGTCTGCCCTAGGAGGGATGAGCAAGGGCACAGCCCACACCCCAGGCCCAACCCCTGAGGAGGGGCAGTGCTCCAGTCAGAGGGCGGGGCCTCCAATGGCCCCAGATTTTACTGACCACTGAGTGGAGCTTTGGTGGGTGCACAGGAGTGGAGAGCTAGAGGGCAGAGCTAGAGGGAGGTGCAGCTGCTGGTGAGGCGGGAAGACCAGAAGTAGCTCCGTCCCAGGGAGACAGGGCTGGATTAAAGCCCACAGGGGAGGGGCACCAGGATGGAGCCCAGAGCTGGGGGAGGAGGAGGAGGAAGAAGAGGGAGGGCCCATGGACCCTGAACAGGCACGGCACCAAGGGGGTTTATGGAGTCCTGTGGGCCACAGGGGTGGTGCTCCCCTGGGGTTTGGGTGGATCGAAGAGGGAGGTCTGGGAGGTGGATATCCCTTGGGCTGGTGTGAGGTGCCTGGAGATGTACAGGACAAGGCAGGGTAGAGGGAGGTTGCAGCTGAGAGCCAGCCTTCAGCAGAGCTGGTCTGGCTTGTGACCATGAGGATGGGGTCCTGGGAGGGTGGGCTGGCCTTCACTCAGGGGAACAGGGAGCCCCACGGAGAGGGCTCTGAGCCCAAGGAAGAATGCCAGGGGTAGACCAGGGCACAGAATCTTAGGTTTGGGGAAGGTGGAAGCAGATGTCCACATCCCCTCAGCACAGTTGCTGGCCACAGATTCCAGGGCTGAACCTCGGGCTGGGCCACTTCCTGTCACTCTCGGAAACTTCCTCCTCCCTGGCAGGGTGTGCATGGCAGGCAAGTCCCACCCTGGTCTGGAGGGAGCCGTCGGGGCTGGGTTCCTGCATGGCCATCCCACCCTTTCACACTGGGTCTGGCTGGAAAGCTCTGCTTCAAGCCACACAGATGCACATGGATCCCCAAGGACGATTCAGGGCATGGCTGTTCAGCCAAAGGAGGACAAGTATGATTCACGCGTATATGGCTTTTCAGAATACTTTTCTCTTTGCGTTAGGCTGCTATAACCACCTTCGCAAAGATGATGACAGTGAGAGAAGTCTAGCATGGCTGACTCCATCTGCTTCCAGCTTCACAGGCTGGCTGTCCCCACTCAGTCCTGGGCGTAGGCCAAGCTAACCATGGGGGGAAGTTAGTTTACAGTTTAATTTTAAATCAAGAATATAATCATCCCTCCCTAAAACGAATCCTCTCCTTCCCGGGGGCCAAACCACCTTTGCAAAGCTAATGAAAGGCCACAAGATTAGGATAATGGGAGGGGCCTGAACCCTGCTCTGAGGAGCGTCAGCCAGCAGGCGTGGCTTCCCCAGCTCGCCTTGCTCTAATTCCTTTCTGCTCAGGAGTCATGCAGCAGAGGTCATGAGATTTGTGACTTCCCCAATTGCTCCCCAGTAAGATAACATCATAATTATAGAACCAAAGATTGGTCTTTTGAGATGGTTTTCAGACTTTAGAGTTCTGGCAACCTACAGACTCCACCTAGACCTGAGACTCATGACTCAGCTGATCCTGTGGCTCCGCCCAGAGGTGGACTCAGCAGACAAAAAATCGTTTACACCCCTATGGTCCATCCCCAACTAATCAGCAGCACTCATTCCCTAGCCCCTACCTGCCAAATTACCCATGAAAACCGTAGTCTCTGAGTTCTCTGGGAGATTGATTTGAATAATAACTCCAGTCTTTGCACTTGGCTAGCTCTGCATTAAACTCTTTCTCTACTGCAATACCGCAGCCTCAGTGAATTGGTTTTGTCTGTTCAGTGGGCAGGCAGAACCCGTGGGGGGTTACACTAAGGAGAAACGGATGTGGAAGGTGGTGGTGGCTCCAGCCCTCTGTACTTCTGGCAGCTCCGAAAGAAGCTGACCCAGCAGGTCTAGGTTAGCTCAACACAGCCTGCTCTACTCCAGAGATAACGGCTAAGAAGTCTTCTCCGGGAGCGTCCATGTTTTGTTTTTTTTTGAGACAGTTTCACTCGTTACCCAGGCTGAAGTGCAATGGCGTGATCTAGGCTCACAGCAACCTCTGCCTCCCGGGTTCAGGCAATTCTCCTGCCTCAGCCTCCTGAGTAGCTGGGATTACAGGCACGAGCCACCAGGCCCAGCTAATTTTTTGTATTTTTAGTAGAGACGGGGTTTCACCATGTTGACCAGGATGGTCTCGATCTTTTGACCTTGTGATCCACCTGCCTCGGCCTCCCAAAGTGCTGGGATTACAGGTGTAAGCCACCACGCCTGGGCTGCGTCTGTGTTTTCAGTGTGTACTCTCCCTCCTCCAACAGTGGCAAGAGGCATGCAGTCCCTACCCAGCTGGGTGCTCCTCACCCTGCTTACAGGTTCTTCCCCAAGTAGCCCTTATGGTGCCATGGACACATGTGGATGTGGGGGTGGTGATCTTGACCCCTTTGCATGGCCCATGTTCCATAAGCCAGGTTATGTGCTTTCAGTATCCCCACTTACCGTCAGGATGTCATTGTAATCTTCATTTTCTTTGCACTGCTGGAAGATATACTCCACTCCTAGGAAAATGTCTCCCAAATTGTAGTCATCTGGAAAATCAGGCTGGGGAAATTCACCTGCTTTCAGATTCTAGGAATAAGGAAATACAGACTGAGAGAACAGGAATCGTAACCCAACCACAGGTTGACATTTAATCCTGGATAGTCCCAACGCAAATAAGCACTTGCTCTCTGACGAGATCACTCGTAGGCTGCACGTCCAAGACCAGGGCAGCAGCTGGGCCTGTGTTGGGGTGGGCTGCCCAGCCAACTCTGCACACATGCCCTAAACTGTTCCACTGTGAAGGTTGTCTGAAGAAAAATGGAACCATTAGGGCGAAACGATTAAGCAAACCACTAAACCCTGACGAACAGGGCTGGGGAAAGCTATGAAGAGAGGGTTACCCTGACGAACAGGGCTGGCAAAGCTATGAAGAGAGGGTTCTCCTACGTTTTTTTTTTGAGATGGAGTTTGGCTCTTGTTACCCAGCCTGGAGTGCAATGGCACGATCTCGGCTCAACGCAACCTCCGCCTCCTGGGTTCAGGCAATTCTCCTGCCTCAGCCTCCTGAGTAGCTGGGATTACAGGCACAAACCACCGTGCCCAGCTAATTTTTTTGTATTTTTAGTAGAGACGGGGTTTCACCATATTGACCAGGATGGTCTTGATCTCTTGACCTCGTGATCCACCTGCCTCGGCCTCCCAAAGTGCTGGGATTACAGGTGTGAGCCACCACGCCCGGCCTCTCCTACGTTTAAGCCTGATAACAAAAACTGTCACTAAAGACTGCAAAAACTGCAGCCCTGCACAAAGGCTATTACAACCTTACACACACACACGCGCACGCACACACACACGCACGCACACACGCGCACGCACACACACACGCGCACGCACACACACGCACGCACACACAACTGCAAGGATATCTGCCCAGCAAGTGCCTGTTCCACCTCAGACTGGCATTAACCTTGGTATTGATCTTTGTAACCAAGGATAATTATCTCAAAACAATTATGTGATCCTCCTTATTTTTCCCTTAAAAACCTTTGCCAGGCCTATAATCCCAGCACTTCAGGAGGCCAAGGCGGGTAGATCACCTGAGGTCAGGAATTCTAGACCAGCTTGGCCAACATGGTGAAACCACGTCTCTACTAAAAATACAAAAAATTAGTCAGGTGTGGTGGTTCACACCTGTAATCCCAGCTACTCAGGAAACCGAGGCAGGAAAATTGCTTGAACCTAAGAGGTAGAAGTTGTAGTGAGCTGAGATTGTATCATTGCACTCCAGCCTGGGTGACAGAGCGAGACTCTGCCTTTGCCTTCCTCTACCTCCCTGAATATGCACATAATATACTGTGGCATGTGGCTCTATCCTAAAGAAACATCTTTTTTCTCTTTTTAGAGACAGAGTCTTGTTCTGTCACCAGGCTGGAGGGCAGTTGTGCGTTATCGGCTCACTGCAACCTCCGACTTCTGGGTTCAAGCGATACTCCTGCCTCAGCCTCCTAAGTAGCTGGGATTATAGGCACGTGCCACCATGCCCAGCTGATTTTTGTGTCTTTAGTAAAGATGGGTTGGCCAGGATGATCTCAATCTCTTGACCTCACAATCTGCCCACCCTGGCCTCCTGGAGTGCTGGGATTCCAGGTGTGAGCCACCACGCCCAGCTAATTTGTGTATCTTTAGTAAAGATGGGTTTTCACCATGTTGGCCAGGATGGTCTCAATCTCTTGACCTCATGATCTGCCCACCCTGGCCTCCTGGAGTGCTGGGATTACAGGTGTGAGCCACCACGCCCAGCTAATTTGTGTATCTTTAGTAAAGATGGGTTTTCACCATGTTGGCCAGGATGGTCTCAATCTCTTGACCTCATGATCTGCCCACCTCGGCCTCCAGGAGTGCTGGGATTACAGGCGTGAGCCACTGCGCCTGGCCACATCCTTTCCTTTTAAAGCCTGTTTGCTGTTTACATTGGTATCACATACTTTTCATTTCTTTCATCCCTCCCAATGCAGAATCACACAGACCCACAACTTCTACAGAGTAAATCATCACATGGACACAACTGTATATTCCTGTTCTTTCTGCTTGATATTTTGTCCTAGACAGTCTTTCACGTTTTTCACATAAAGACTATAACAAAGACCAGTCCACTAATTTAAGGACCAACCACACTAAGCCAGTCACCTATGGCTGGATATTTAGGATGCTCCTTTTATTTTCCTATTACAGAAAACAGTAACTTTTCCTTTTTTGAGATAGGGTCTTACTCTGCGGCCCAGGCTGGAGGGTAGAGGCGTGATCTTGGCTCACTGCAGCCTCAATTTCCTAGGCTCAGATGATCCTCTCACCTCAGCCTCCTGAGTAACTGGGACTACAGGCTTGCACACCACCATGTCCAGCTAATTATGTTTATTTTTTGTAGAAACAAGGTTTGACTATGTTGTCCAGACTGGTCTTTAACTCCTGGGCTCGTCCAGGAGTTCATCCTACTACCTGAGCTTCCCAAAGTTCTGGGGTTATAGGCCCGGCAAATAAATTAACATTTTAATACATTTTTACATGATTTAGCATTGGGTTTTATTCTGTCTTTTGGCTTACCGTCTTGGGTGTGTCACTACTGACACACCTAAGTCCCAACTTCTTTGCCTGCCACCACGCCCAGCTAATTTTTTATAATTTTAGTAGAGACATGGTTTCACCGTGTTGGCCAGGCTGATCTTCAACTCCTGAACTAAAGGATACATATGTTTTAAATGCTTTTGGTGTAGATTTGCCGAATGGCTTTTCCAAAGGGTTGCTCCAATTCGTGCTGCTACAATGTGGGAAGCCTTGAATGAGTCATGCGCAGAATGTGGAGAATAACCTGAAGGCTATCACACTGAGTTTGTTGGAAATATTTACTCCAGTCTGGTTTTATTTTCAGTGTTGTTTTAATTTTTCCAATTTGCACATATTCATTAACGAATCCCACTTAAAATTGCAAAAATACTGCAGAAACACTTTGCTTCTTTCTTTCAATTCACTGAGAGCATTAGGAGGGGAAGGAGGTGGACACTAGTCACCTTTTTTTTTTTTTTTGAGACTGGGTTTCACCATGTTGGTCAGGCTGGTCTTGAACTCCTCACCTCAGGTGATCCGCCCGCCTTGGCCTCCAGAGTGCTTGGATTACAGGCGTGAGCTACCGTGCCGGGCGTCTTTTTCTTTTTTTTTTTTTCTGAGACAGAGTTTCACTCTTGTTGCCCAGGCTGTAGTGCAATGGTGTAATCTGGGATCACTGCAACCTCTGTCTCTGGGGTTTAAGTGATTCTCTTGCCTCAACCTCCCAAGTAGCTGGGATTATAGGTGCCTGCTACCACGCCCAGCTAATTTTTTGTATTTTTAGTAGAGACAGGGTTTCACCATGTTGGCCAGGCTGATCTCACACTCCTGATCTCAGGTGATCCACCCACCTTGGCCTCCTAAAGTGCTGGGATTACAGGTATGAGCCACTGCACCTGGCAGTCAGTTTTCTTTTTCCTGCTGGCTTACCAGGGTAATTGTGGCCTTTGGGTGACGGGCATCTATCAATAGAGGCTGAACATACTGTTCTCTCTACTTTCATGTCTATTTGAAAATTTCCAAAATTAAAAGGAAAAATCATGTCTGTAATATATATACTTAGATGTGCCATCGAGCCTAGCCTGCAATATAATTAATACAGGAAATTTAGGCTGGGCACTATGGCTCACACTTGTAATCCCAACAGTTTGGGAAGGCCAGATCAGGAATTCAAGAGTAGCTTGGCCAACATGGTAAAGCCCCTGTGTCTACTAAACATACACAACAACAACAAGAAATTAGCCGGGTGTGGTGGCTTGAGCCTGTAGTCCGGAGGTTGAGGAACAAGAATTGCCTGAATCCACGCAGGGGAGGTTGCAGTGAGCCGAGACGGCACCACTGCACCCCAGCCTGGGTGACAGAATAAGACTCCCTCTCATTTAAGAAACAAAACACAGGAAATGTACTCCGGGAACGTAGGCTAGACAACACTTTTTTTTTTTTTTACCTCATGAAATGGAAAAGAAAGCACATCGGTTGGGACGTTTCTATCTCTGTAGGTTCTATTAATGTGCTGAATATTCTTGTTGTCAACACAGATGATCCCCAGGTCAAATTCCTGCACCCCTAAAATCCTCCGTACAGTCTCGATCTTACTGCGAAGAGGCGCTCTCCTGATGGGGACGACTCGCTGCAGATTTCTAATCACCAAGCTCATTTCAGGAAGAATTTTCGGCCCTTAAAAAATGTTTCCAACGGAACCTGGGGTTAAAGTGTAAGAGAAGACCAGTCAGTACAAGCGATGGTGCGTTCTGTAAAAAACTCATGCGCGCGCAATCAAATCACTTTATTTGGTGGAAGTGATTGAAAATCTTATGGGAATTTGCATTTACCACAGGAGAATACAAAAACGAGGGGCCATGGAAGGAAGACGCGGAATCAGGCCCGAAGGACTCGGGGTGGAGGGGCTGGTTCCCCGAGACGGGGCGGGTGGGCGGTGCGCGCGAACGCGGCGAGGTGTGGGGAGGGACGGGACGGGAGACAGGTGAGCGTGTGGGGCGGGGTCCTCTGGGGTCTGGGGCGCCTGCGGACCCACGCGGATGAGTGGAGCGCTCCCGTTTGGGAGACTAGGAACCCGCCCACACGTACCGGGCTGAAGACCCGGCAAAGGGCGCGGGCAAGGCGGACCCGCCCCACCGGAAGCTCCGCCGCCTAGCAGGGTGCCGAGAGCGGAAGCCGATCGCGGCGGAACCCGGTAGTGCTGCGCCAGCCGGAAGTCGGTCCGCCGCGTTTTCCGCCCGCCGCGTTTTCCGCCTGCGGTGCGCGGTGGCAGCGTCGCGGCCGCAGGCTGTGCTGTTGCGTCTCTCGTCCTTTCGAGGGGTCCGGGAGCTGCGCGGGCCCCGGGGTCCAGCGGCGAGACGGTGAGCGTGGGGGTTGGGCAGGCGCCGGAGACGCCGCTCCCTTCCCCCGCGCAGCTCCGCGCGCCGGGCCCTCCCCATTGTCGCCAAGGGAGCGCTGCGTCGTCGGCGGCCCCCGACGAGCCCGGGGACTGCGGCCTCCGCCTTTTCGGGCTGCGCTGGGTGGAAGATCAGGCTTCCCGGGCACGCCGTCCCCGCCGAGCGGCCGCAGCTCCAGCCGGCTGGCGGGGTGGGGTCGCCAGGGCGCGGTGAAGGGGTGCGTGACGAAGGGCTCAACGCTGCAGCCACCCCGAGGGAAGCCGGGTGGGAGGAGACCCCGAAACGCTAACGTTCTGCGTTACCTTCCAGTTCTCGGGCTGTAGAGAGTGGAGCAGTCGGGAGAAATTCATCTCTAAGTCGTAGGGAGGAACAGCATTCGTTTTCTTATTATTGCCAGTGGAGGTTTTTTAATGAATTTTCCAATGCAGTGATTCGGCTTTTTTTTTTTTAATCTTAAAGGATCACGCTTTAAACCTCTGTAACAAAGTAATTATTTGTACCGCTCTCTGCGCCATCCTCCGACGAAAGAACCCATTG
Organism: Leontopithecus rosalia; assembly: GCA_028533165.1. NCBI lineage: Eukaryota > Metazoa > Chordata > Mammalia > Primates > Cebidae > Leontopithecus > Leontopithecus rosalia. The sequence continues at coordinate 3,515 of JAPYYA010002067.1, read as the reverse complement.
GCTCTCAGAAAATAATAGTCCTTTGAAATAGTTATCTTTATATGACTGTCTTCGGCCGGGCGCGGTGGCTCAAGCCTGTAATCCCAGCACTTTGGGAGGCCGAGGTGGGTGGATCACGAGGTCAAGAGATCGATACCATCCTAGTCAAAATGGTGAAACCCCGTCTCTACTAAAGATACAAAAAATTAGCTGGGCATGGTGGCACGTGCCTGTAATCCCAGCTACTTGGGAGGCTGAGGCAGGAGAATTGCCTGAACCCAGGAGTCGGAGGTTGCGGTGAGCTGAGATCGCGCCATTGCACTCCAGCCTGGGTAACAAGAGCGAAACTCCATCTCAAAAAAAAAAAAAAAAGAAGTTCCTAATTTTGTAGCAGAACGTAGCTGTGATGATCTGAACTTTTGTCTTTCAGCTTGTTATGAAGACGAAGGGGAGGCTGTTTCAGAAAGCCAATTAATTTCGCACACGTAATACTTATTACCTTCTAATAATTGGCTCAGAAGATGAACCCAACTAATCCTTTCAGCGGGCAGCAGCCTAGTGCTTTTTCAGCATCTTCTGGTAGTTCCGTAACAACATTCCCATCCAAGGCGCCGTTTCGATTTGGTCAACCTCTTTTTGGACAAAACAGTACCTTATGTGGGAAGAGCTCAGGATTTGCACAGCTGTCCAGCTTTCCAGCATCTCCTGGAGTAAGTCATTCCTCTTCAGTGCAAACATTAGGGTTCACCCAAACCTCAACTGTTGGACTCTTTTCTGGACTTGACCACACATCCACCTTTGTAGCTACCTCTGGGCCTTCAAGTTCATCTGTGCTGGGAAACCCAGGATTTAGTTTTAAGTCACCTACCAGTGTGGGGGCTTTCCCAGGCACTTCTACTTTTGGACAAGAAGCTGGAGAAATAGTGAGTTCTGGTTTTGGGAAAACAGAATTCGGCTTTAAACCTCTGGAAAACGCAGTGTTCAAACCAATATTGGGGGCTGATGCTGAGCCAGAGAAAACCCAGAGCCAAATTGCTTCTGGGTTTTTCACATTTTCCCACCCAATTACTAGTGCACCTGGAGGCCTGACCCCTTTCTCTTTTCCTCAAGTAACAAGTACTTCAGCTACCAATTCAAATTTTACCTTTTCAAAACCAGTTAGTAGTAATAATTCCTTATCTGCTTTTACCCCTGCTTTGGCAAACCCAAATGTAGAGGAAGAGAAGAGAGGACCTAAGTCAGTATTTGGAAGTTCTAATAATAGCTTCAGTAGCTTCCCTGTGTCGTCATCTGCAGTTTTGGGTGAACCCTTCCAGGTCAGCAAAGCAGGTGTCAGGCAGGGCTGTGAAGAAGCTGTTTCCCAGGTGGAACCATCTCCCAGCCTAATGAAAGGCATGAAAAGGAAGGAGGACCAGGATCGCTCCCCAAGGAGACATGGCCATGAGACAGCAGAAGATTCTGATCCTCTGTCCAGGGGGGATCATCCTCCAGATAAACGACCTGTCCGCCTGAATAGACCCCGGGGAGGCACTTTGTTTGGTCGGACGATACAGGATGTTTTCAAAAGCAATAAAGAAGTAGGTCGCCTGGGCAACAAGGAGTCCAAAAAGGAAATTGGCTTTGTTGAGTCTGGAGAAAGTGACCACATGGCTACCCCAGGAGGGAGTCAGACTCTCCTGGCACCTTCCCGGATTCCAGGTTTGAATAAAGAGGAAGAAACTGAAAGTAGAGAGAAAAAAGAAGGTGAGTTCTGAAAATGTGGAACATAGTGTAAATCCTGCTGGCAGTTTCCCAGTAAGTCTCTCTGGGAGAGAGACTTGATTGTTAGCTTGATTTTTCAGTTAAGTCTCCTATAAACATTAGTGATTCTAGACTGGGCGCGGTGGCTCTCGCTTAAAATCTCAGCACCTTGGGAGGCTGAGGTGGGTGGATCACAAAGTCAAGAGTTCAAGACCAACCTGGCCAACATGGTGAAACCCCGCCTCTACTAAAAATACCAAAATTAGCTAGGTGTGGTGGCGGGCACCTGTAATCCCAGCTACTCTGGAGGCTAAGGCAGGGAGAATCACTTGAACCCAGGAGGCAAAGGTTGCAGTGAGTCAAGATCGCACCACTGCACTCCAGCCTGGGCAATGGGGCAAGACTTTGTCTCAAAAAAAAAAACACATTAGGGATTCTGCATGTCATATGGAGCAGGTCTTATACCTGTGAACATTTCCTTTGCTTTTACACAGTTGGTGCCTCCTGTTGTTAGCGTTACATCTGGTGGTTTAAGTGTCTATTCTCTGAACCCCTAGATTCTTTAAGAGGAACACCTGTGCATCAGAGCAAAAGAAGCGAGAGCACAGATAGTCTTGGGGGCTTGTCTCCCTCTGAAGTCACAGCGATCCAGTGCAAGAACGTCCCTGACTACCTGAACAACAGAACCATCCTGGAGAACCATTTCGGCAAAATTGCTAAAGTGCAGCGCATCTTTACCAGGCGCAGCAAAAAGCTCGCAGTGATACATTTCTTTGATCATGTGAGTATTTCTGTATTGCCGTGTTACCCTAGATTTGAACCACGTCACTGTAAAACTGTTTTTTTCAGGGGGTGGGCCATCATGGTCTATCAGTTATTGGTTTAATATTGGGAAATTACTCACATATCTTATTATTATTATTTTGAGACGGAGTTTCGCTATTGTTGCCCAGGCTGGAGTGCAGTGGCACAATGTTGGCTCACTGAAACCTCTGCCTCCCGGGTTCAAGCAATTCTCCTGCCTCAGCCTCCCAAGTAGCTGTGATTACAGGCATGCACCACCATGTCCTGCTAGTTTTGTTTTTTTTTTTTTTTTTAGTAGAAATGGGGTTTCTCCATGTTGGTCAGGTGACCTTAGGTGATCTGCCCACCTTGGCATCCCAAAGTGCTGGGATTACAGGTGTGAGCCACTGCACCCAGCCTCAAATACCTTATTCTTTTTCTGACACGGGGTCTCGCACTGTTGCCCAGGCTGGAGTGCAGTGGCAAGATCTTGGCTCACTGCAACCTCCACCTCCCAGGTTCAAGTGATTTTCTTGCCTCAGCCTCCTGAGTGGCTGGGATTACAGGCACATGTCACCATGCCTGGCTAATTTATTTGTAGTAGAGACAGTGTTTCATTATATTGATTAGGCTAGTCTTTGGCCTCCTAAAGTGCTGGGATTAAGAGGCGTGAGCCACTGTGCCCAGCCAAGTATCTTATTCTTAAGATAGGCTGGGATAGCACTATTTATTTCATAACTTGGAGTATTCCATGTCCCTGCAGAATACAGTGCTCTAGAAATGCTGGGAGAGTTGTTCCCATGAAGTGAAATTCTTCTGAAAGGCTCTGGGGTAGCTCTAACTACATAGTCAAGTGAAATTCCTCTGAAAGGCTCTGGGGTAGCTCTAACTACATAGTCAAGTGAAATTCCTCTGAAAGGCTCTGGGGTAGCTCTAACTACATAGTCAAGTGAAATTCCTCTGAAAGGCTCTGGGGTAGCTCTAACTACATAGTCAAGTGAAATTCCTCTGAA
>JAPYYA010002066.1:0-14430 GCA_028533165.1 Leontopithecus rosalia | reverse complement strand
ACCATGATTAATCTAAGTTTAAAGTGGTAAGGGAACCTAAGAAATAAAATAAGCTATGCTGCAGTAAAGAAAACATGATTAAAATTTATTTTCCCAATTTCCTTTACTATCGTAAAATACTTCCTTTTAAATTCACTTGAGTAAGTAAAGATTAGAGCAAGTCAAGATTGGTCTAAAAGTGTTCTTTATATTATCTGGCTTGGCCAGAAAACTAGTTATGATCCCAGCAGTCATACATCCTTGCATATAATATATACATATCTGTACATATAATAGATATTAAAAGGGATATTGTGAAAATTAACAATGTAGTTCAATACATTAATTAACAAACACTGATTGAGCACCTACTCCTGAGCCAGGCAATGTTTTAGGTGCATAGAGTATAGTAATCAATACAGACAAAAAAAAAAATCTCTGCCATCATGAAATGAATACTCCCATGGGGAAAGGCAATAAATAACTACAAAGAGAGTACTGTATGTCAGTGGTATTTTTATGCTATGGAGAAAAAGGGATGGATGAGGAGAGGATGTGATATCTTATTTTAATTAATTAATTTATTTATGAGACAGAGTCTCAATCTGTCACCCAGGCTGGAGTGCAATAGTGCGATCTCGACTCACTGCAACTCTGCCCCCCAGGTTCAAGCGATTCTTCTGCCTCAGCCTCCCGAGTAGCTGGGACTACAGGAGTGTATCACCATGCCCAGCTAATTTTTATATTTTTAGTAGAGACAGAGTTTCACCATGTTGGCCAGGCTGGTCTCAAACTCAGGTGATCCACCCGCCTTGGCCTCCCAAAGTGTTGGGATTACAGGTACGAGCCACCACACCCAGCTAGGGATGGATGGGGAGAGGATATGATATTTTAAATAGGATATTCTGTGAAGGCTTTACTGCGATGACACTCAAAGAAGGTAAGGATACAAGATATTTAGGTGAGGAGTCTTCCAGAGAAGAAATGCCAAGATCAAAGGCCATGATGTGGGAGCTTACCTGGATCAGCAAGAAGGAACAGCCAGTAAAGTGTGGCAGGGTCGCTTCAAGGGCAGTGGGAGAGGAAGTCAAAGAGTGAGGTCTGGATCAACACAGCCCTTGCAGGCGATGATGGAGAGTGTCTTTTAACTGAGTGGGATGGAACTAGTGAAAGGCATTGAACAAAAGAGTAAGGTGATCTTTTAAAAGATCATTCTGGCTGCTGTGGGGAGAACAAGCAATAGGAGAACAACAGCAGAGGCAGAAAGTCCCATTAGGAAACAATTTCAATAATCCAGACTGTTGGTAGCCTGGATGAAGGTGGTAGAGGCAGAGGCTGTGAAAAGTGGGAATTTTCAAAGGTGATTTTTAACTTCATGGAATTCATCTTGTTAGGCCTTTAAAATCTACCCTATTTAAGATGAGACTTCACTGCATCCCCACTAAGTCCAGCAGCACATGTTCTGTTTAATAAATATCTTTCAATTGCTCGAGTGAAAATCTTGTCTAAGGTCATTTATCAGTAGCACCTAATCTTATACTGGTTTGGTTTGAGAATTTAACACATCATACCAAACATAAGATTTAAAAAGTAATAATAAAGCTAGGTAATCTCTCACAGAAAAACCAGTAAGATTTTCAGCTAATGCATTACTGGGAAAAGAGGTTCTTGACAGATGTGCCTTAATTTTAAAACTCCCCAAACCACAAAAGCACATGTATTACCATTCACATTTATTTCTTTGATCTATGATCATGGTAAGATCAGAACAGATTATACAGGATGGTGGTTAAGGCTCTGGGGTCAGAGTGCCTGAGTTTGAATCTCAGCTTGACCATAAGCTGTATAGCAGAGGACAAATAACTTCATTAAATCCTTGCTGTTTAGGATAGTTAAAATAAAAATCAAAGATAATTCTAACCTTAACCCTAGGATGAGAATACTATTTAACAAATTCTAAAACAAAACATGCAGAAATTCCTGGCAGAATGTGTGTCCCTTCTGAGAAATGATTGTTTTGAAGCCACTTACTTCCCCACACTGGACTATTAATTTCAAGAGGACAGACACCTTTGTCCAACTTATTCATCACGGTAATCCCAGTACTATATATTAATACCATACACATACACACAAATCCAGGAGATCACCTGGCTTGTCAATCAACAGAAGGTACCATACCCTGTAGAGAAATAATGGGAAATTACATATACCCATACAACTTACATATTTTAGCTGGAGTTTAAATATAGGTGTGATTATGACAGTAACTGCATACATTTCAAAACTGACTTTCTGGTGCCTACCCCATAAATCCCTACCAACAGTCTTACCTTTTATTTCTAATATGGTATCCCTTAAAAAACAATTTATTCTATATCCTATCTTGTAATTAAGAAAAAGATCCCAATTTTTAAAAATTAGTTATTGCTTTATGAGAGCATAAGATATATGCAAATTAATCTAAATGATATGAACTGGCTTCATCCTTTTGTGGATAGGCAATAAGGAGCCATGAGCAAAGTTATACTGTCATATCTGTGCCTAAGATGCTAACTGAACCAAGAAGAGATGGAAGGAAAGAGAGAGTAATACAGTAAGTGGCTACTTTAGTAGTCCAGTAAGATAGAATGACAGTCTAAACTGTCAGTTTTTCATGTCTAAATAAATGCTTGAACCAAAATACCAGTCACCTTTGAATTCTGCTTTTTTTACATTCCCATCTAATTATCAGTAAATTCTGTTGCCTAAATAAATCCAGAATTTAACCACTTCTCACTACCTCTACTGTTACCACTTCAAGCCATAATAATCTCTTACTTGTACTACTGCAAAAATCTCTGAATGGGTCTCTGAGCTTCCACCTTTGTTCTTCTTTCAGTTCAGCCATGTCATACTTTGCTTAAAACCTCCAACTGCTTTTTATTTTGCTTAGAATAAAATTCAGAGTCCTTATACCTTTGAGGCCAGATATTTAAACCCCATCTATTCTACCTCTTGTTCATTCCGGTCTATTAATAGAGTTCCTTGTTTATCCTTTCCTCAGTCTCTTCCCCAATATACATACATGGTTCAGGTCCTTCTGCAAATGTCCCCTTATCAGATGCTCCCTGACCACCTTATAATAGATGAGCACCCACCACTCTTCTTATCATTTTCACCTAACCCTGCTCTATTTTCTTCAAACTCTTATTGCCATTTGATATGTGTCTGTTTACTTTGGGTCTCTCCCAATTAGAACATAAGCTCCATGAGAATAAAGGCTTGGTTTGTTCACTACTCTATCACCAGAGACTTAATCAATGTCTGATGCATGGTGGACACTCATATACTTGAATTTTTTTATGAATTAGAATGTAACATGGGTATTAATGTAAGATGAAAGGGAGAATCTAATGTCATATTTCTAGTATAAGCATTATATATATGCATTAACATCTATATTCTACCATAAAATGTACTGCTTTTATAATTTAAAAAATCTGTATTTTCAAGTCTTGGAAATCAGTGATATTCATAAATTATATTTTTAAAGATTATGTAGTTCATCTAATCCTAATTAATCTCAGTTTTAGCACCAGATGAAGTTAATAATCTAAAAAACAATGTACTTGAATTACATAATGCTTTAAGAAAATGGTATCACGGAGTTTTGTTCACAGTTATGTCTTGGATAAGGAAATCCTGACAGTCTTATGCAGGTTATTACTATATTAACTGTACAATACTGTTAAAGACATTACCCACTGCAACACTTAATAGCTCTGATATGGAACTCCACATAAGAAATTTCTTCAGAGGTAATTATTCAGAAAATGTCTTGTTTCTCTCAAATATTTAGTGTGTTTTCTTAAAAATCTATCCATTTTTTATATTTAAAATATACAAAGGTGTGATGTTTTCCTTCTCTCTTTGGCTTCCAGGAAGCTTACAGCTAAAATCCCAGCTCAAAGAGGAAGTCACCTGTGGCCTGCATAGTTGTGTCCTATCTTCCCCTACACTTCCACACCTCCTCAAGACCACTACCCAGATTTCTATTTTTCCCTGGTTTACAATTTGAATGTCTTATTTATGTATTTTTACCAATTTGTTGGTACATGTTGTTGTTGTAAGCTGCCAGACGGTATTCGTGGAATAAGTAGGATTAAAAAAAAAATATTGTAACCCCAGCATTTTGGGAGCTTGAGATGGGAGGACTGCTTGAGCTAAGGAAGTCAAGACCAGGAAAACATAATGAGACTCCATCTCCACACAAAAAAAGAAAAAAAAATTGGCTGGGCGTGGTGGCACACATCTGTAGTCCCACCTACTTGGAAGGCTGAAGAGGGAGAATTGCCTAAGCCCAGGAGGTTGAAATAGCTGTAGTGAGCCATGATCGTGCCACTGCATCCAGCCTGAGCAAGAGAGCGAGACTCTGTCTCAAAAAAACAGAAAAGAAAAGGAAATACCTGCATCCACATATACTATAAGCATCGCAAGACGAGATACATATCAATATATGGCCCAAATTTAGGGTTAAAAAAAGAAAACTCTAAGCTAGAGTCATGCTTTTCAAATGTACCTTTTTAAACATAGGCAGTGGTATGCCAAGGACTTAAGAATCCACAGAAGAGACATAATGCATGCATTTTAATCTAGAGTAATTTAAAATACTGTTTTATTTTTAAATTCACACACAGTAAAAAGTAAAGTGCTTGAGCATTGTTTTTTTTAAAGATAACTAGACTTTCAAGAGATTTCACTCTAGCCTGGGACTACTTCTGGGTATATTCTCAGACTTACCAGCTCTCCTCGACAGTCCAACCACACTCCCACTCCCACGCCCACCATGAGTTCATTCTGGACTTAAATTAGGAGTATTTCTGTAGAGGAATAAGAAATTTAAAAAGCTAGATACTATCAAATAGAAATATTCAGTTGAATTTAAAATCATTAGCAGTGGCATATGCCTGTCATCCTAGCTACTCAGGAGGCTGAGGCAGGAGAATTGCCTGAACCTAGGAGGTGGAGGTTGCGGTGAGCCGAGATCACGCCACTGCACTCCAGCCTGGGTAACAACAGCGAAACGCTGTCTCAAAAAAAAAAAAAAATCCTTAGCAGTAGTGACCAATAGGATTATCAATAAACAACAACGTAGCAAATCTGGAGTTCTGCCATGCCAGGCATAAGCCTAATGAGACTAGAGAAATTTACTATTTAGAAGGCCTTGAAAGTCCTAATTGCAACAAAGATTAGTTCCACTGGGACTTACAAAAACAAGGGCCGGGTGCAGTGGCTCACGCCTGTAATCCCACCACTTTAGGAGGCCACAGCGGGTAGATTACCTGAGGTCAGGAGTTTAAGACAAGCCTGGCCAACATGGTGAAACCCCATCTCTACTAAAAATGCAAAAGTTAGTCAGGCGTGGTAGCACAGACCTCTAATTGCAGCTACTTGGGAGGGTGAGGCAGGAGAATTGCTTGAACCCAGGAGGCGGAGGTTGCAGTGAGCCAGTATCACACCACTGCACTCCAGCCTGGGTGACACAGCAGGACTCCATCTCAAAAAAAAAAAAAAAAAAAGATTAGTTTTGGATTTCTTGTACATAACATCTTAAAAGCCAGTATGTAGTATCAAAATTCCTCTAGAACTTTTAGAATAATAAAAATCATGTAAAAGCCACAAGTATTGGAGATATTTTTCCCTGAATTCCTAATTTTATCACAAGATGCTGAGTTACCTTATAAAGGTATTGCTAAAATCCTTAACTGCATCATCTGTACTTTTCATTCACATTAACCATTCCAAATTCCTACATACAAATATGTGCCTAACTTTTAGTGCTATTACCTCTTTATAAATATTGCCACTTTATTACTAAATACTTTTTATATTACTATCCCGCTCATTATCACCAGTGCAGGAGACCTGTTTCTCTTATATTAGGAATTGGGAAGACAAATAGATCCCTAATCTAAAACTGTGAAAGGTAAATAATCTACTAATAAAATTTAAGAGTAAATATGTAGAGACAAGTAACATTTTAAAATGGGCCTGTAATTCCAGTACTTTTAAAAGCTGAGTGGCCAGATCACCTGAGGTCAGGAGTTCGAGACCAGTCTGGCCAACATGGTGAAATCCCATCTCTACTAAAAACAGAAAAATTAGCTGGGAATGGTGGCAGGTACATGTAATCCCAGCTACTAGGGAGGCTGAGGCAGGAGAATCTCTTGAACCAGGGAGGCGGATATTGCAGTGAGAAGAGATCAAGCCACTACACTCCAGCCTGGATGATAAAGCAAGACTATCTCAAAAAAAAAAAAAAAATTCAAAATGACCATTTTTAAATGTTACCCTTAAGTAATACATTAAAATTACTAAATTCTATACAAACTATATCCCCTGAACTCACTGAATCATTAGTTCAACATACACTTGAGCTCTATGTGCGAGGCACTCTGTTATGCACTTAGGAGTTCAGTGTGATTAAGCACACACAGGCACTACTCTAAGCCAGAGTTTACAATCCAGTGGGAATAGATTTTTCTGGCACTTGCCATTTAGTGAATCATTCAAGAAACATATATTCAAAAAACAAACACCTCTGCTAAGAGCTCATAATGCACAAGTTTCTATTAAAAACATACTTTCTAGCTGGGCATGATGGCTGAGGCCTGTAATCCTGGCACTTTAGAAAGGTCGAGACAGAAGGATCACTTCAGCCTTGGAGTTTGAGACCAGTCTGGGCAACATAGCAAGACCTCGTCTCTACCAAAAAACAAAACAACACATAGTTTCCAAAGGAAGGCAATAATGACAGACAATAGCTTTAGATAAGTACAAATGATTTAACTTATTCTACAGACATAAATCAGTTCTACCTCTTCGACCTGAAGTGTGAATAAACTATTACAATACCAACTAAACTGGGTTTTAAGTGGGTTTTTAAGAAATTGTGACATATGAAAGATTTCTCTGTTATAGACTGTATATCCTGACTACAAATTCATCAGCTGTTACATTAAGCATTGTAGAGATGAGGAGAAATAATTCTTGCCCAGTACAATAGTATCATAGATATAGCAGCTGGCAAATATATTGAGCAAGGATTAACAACACAATTCCCTAAAGGGTAATTTATTCCAATAATAGAAATAAGTAAACAAACACCTCTTGGGAAACATTTTTTCTTTTTAAAGGAAAACAGATCAATCAATGTTGTTTATGGGTTTCAGTAATATTTCATATGTAAATTTAAAGTTTTTAGTCATAAAAAATTCCAAAAACAGTGAATTTTCCTCTGGGTACCACCCCCCTATACACCAAAAGAAGTTAAATAACACTAACATGTTACATAAAGCTTAACTACAAAATACAGTGCACAACAGTATATCGTCAAAGCCACTTCAAAATACCTGTTATTAAACAGAAGGTGCCAATTCCCCTGTATTAGAAAAAGATGACTATAAATGAATTAGCTAAATTCTTCTACATATTCTACCTATAAGAACTGTGCCACATCCTCACTCCCATGTTTAACATTCTTTGCCAAATAACTGCAAGGAGATTCAAAAATCTATTTATACAGAGCTGTACTACATATACACTAACAAGCAGAGTGCATTAAAACACCAGCTTACCATTTTTAAATTTTTCTATTTAAACCAACTATCCAAAAGAGTCTGCTTTTAAAGATGGCTCCTGCCCATTAAATCAACAGCAAATAGTCTACAAGAAATGCCCTGAATCTGGCAAGGAAGAAAAAGTAATCCGCCAGTAAAACTTGTAAGTGCCCACCTAGACGAGTACTGACAGTGTCAAAATGGCAATTTTTAAGGGTTTTCCTTAAATGAAACATTAAGCAGAATTACAATACTCTATTAAATCAGGGAACCAGTACACCATCTTCACTACATTATTTCAACGGTTATTTGCATGCCTACTATGTGTCAAACATTCTGTTAGGCACTGAGGCATCCTTGTGAACAAGCATAGAAAAGTACTACTCTCAAGATGTTTATATATAATCCAGTGAGATATATTCTGGAAGTAGGAAAAAAGCAAATACCCAATAACTGAAACAAAGAAAGGTAAAGATTTTCCTGTAGTTTTTTTTTAAAAAAAACAAAACACATGCACACGCGCGCACACAGAAACCTGTATATTTATTTGTCTAAGGTAGCAACGTTACAATTTCTAACGATGCTTTCTATAAATGGACAAATTTTTAACAAACTTGGTTTTTGGTACATCTGTTCTAACAAAGACTAAAGAAATGCAAGTGGAAAAAGCAAAACAGGATGCATATGGGTTTATCAAAGGCTACTTCTCCCTTTCTTTTTTAAAAGCATGGGAGCGCACAGGCACAGACGCGTTTACCTGTTGGGGTGGTATCAATATTCCTGGGGAACCGTTGAGAGCACTCACTCGAGCAGAAGTTTTAAAGGCTAAACAATAGCATACAGCAAATAATCACATATAGCAAATAAAGTATTTTCATTTGGAATTAGCACAGTGTTCACAAGGACGCAAAAATCAAATTAAGAACCCTCCCCTTTTCTCTAGATGTTTCTAAATCCTTCCTGGCTGCCCCTTCTCTCTCCATTGATCCCTTTAGGCACCAGCAAGTTTTTTTTCCTTAGCAGAGAGAGTGACGTGGCAGGAGCAGCAGAAAATGACCCTGGAGGCGCCGTGGCTAGTGCTGAGCTTGGCACCTCCTCCCTCCGCTCCACGTTGTACACCCAGCACACCCCACTCCCGAAGGGTTCCAGAATTTCTATGTTAGAAGGGTTTAGGACAGGCGATCTGACTGGAAGTGAAAGCTGGGGGATCGGTCTTGAAGGTGCGTGTGCAGAGCAGGCAGTTTTTATTTAGACTGGGAGGCAGTGACGGCACGGATGGGTGCTCCAGCACTCCCTGTCACCCCTGGGCGCCGCCAGCACATTCTCCATTCCCACTTTTAGTTTAGGTTAGGCGTGGGAATACAGCCGTCCTACCCAGGAAGAGCTCTGGGGGCGTCCACTGGGGGACAAGTCTTGTGTGCCTGAACCCAAGAGGGAGGTTTATCAACAGGTCAGGAGTTGGCAGAGCGAGGACGCCAAGCACCCAAGCCCCTCCGCCGCATCCCTCTCCCAGGCTGCTGACGTCCCCCCCACCCCCCACCTCCGCCTCCACCCCGAACCCCCAAATATTAATCAGGCGGAGGCTTTCCAGGGGAGTCCCCAAGCTCCAAGAGCAGCGGGGCAGTCAGCAATGTAGGGGAGGAGTAGCCCCAGAAGCGAACCTCCATCCGCCCCCAACTTTGTCCCGCCCCTCCCCCTTTCCCGCTGGGTCCCCGCCGAGGACCCGCTCGGAGCGAGGCCCGGGAGTGGGAGCTGAGGGGCAGGGGCGCTGAGGGGCAGGGGCGCCGACGGCAGAGGGCGAGGCAGGAGGGCAGGAAGCCGGGCTGCGCCCCTACCCTCGCAGCCCTACTCACCGCCGGGGTCGCGGCCCGCGCTGGGGCAAACGCAGGGGCCGGGCGGAGGGAGCTGGCCGGCGCCGAGGAGGGCTGAGACAGCCTGGGCGGCAGCGGCGGCCGGCAAAATCCCGGGCAATCGCGGCTCCGTAGGCGTCCTCTCAGGCTATGGAGCTGGAAAACTGTGGCTGTGGTGGTGGCAGCGGCGGCGGCCTCTGGCTGCGGACGTGGCGCCCGACGCGACCCGCCCCCTCTGCCGCCTCCTCAGCTCCCGCCTCCTTCCGCGGCTCCGACTCCGAGGCGCACGCGCGCTCGTGCAGCCCGGGCCCCTCCCGCGCCCACCGGGCACACGCCCACTCGTTTCTCGCAGGGTCCGGTCCTCCCAGCAGCCCCCAGCCGGCCGCGTCTTAACTGCGCACGCGCGACGCTCTGAGGCCCGCTCCCGCCCCTTCGCCCCCTGGGCGCCTCCTTGGGAACCCCCGGCCGGCCTCAGCGCGCCTCCTCCGGGGGTCTCCCCGCCTTCTTCCCGCCACTGTCCAATCAGATCGGGCGAGGGGCGCAAAGCCTGGGAGACCCGTAGGCCGCGGACCTCAGGCCCAGAGGTTTGGCGTCGGCGGCGGCCGGCAGTCAAGGTCCGCGCCGAGTAACGGTCTTCCGAATTCGGAACCTTGGCCTTAGGGAAGGTGGGACAGTCGCCAGTTTCTCTAGCACTTTTCGTCCAGGTGCCTCAGTCTTCTTTGCCTGCTGTCCTCGGGGAGTGACAGCCGGGCCTGCTCAGACGTTCACGTCGGGGCTCCATACTCGCCTTTGTGACTAAGTGCTAGGGATAGACGTGGCTTATTTATGTGTTTTTCAGTTTGTTTGATTTTTTAAATTATTATTTATTTTACTTCTCCCTGGCCTAAAATTGAGCTCCTTGAGAGTAAAAACCCGCCTGGGTCGTCATCACCGTCGGCTTGGTGCAGGGCCTGCCAGGAGCTCGAAATGTGTTGAAGAGTGGGTGTTAATGAAAGACCCTGGATTGGGCATTAGAAAGCCTGGCTTTGCGCCGCGTTCTTGCCACTTGCTGACCGGGCCCCTCCACATGTTCCCCGCCGGGGCAGCTGCTCTCCTCTCCAGTCCAACGGCGCGGGGAGGCGCGTGGCAGCCCCGCCTGAGCTGATCCCCCTGGGATGTGAGGCGTCCCTCTCCGAGCTTCACAGCGGGGTTTCAGGAACCAACTCAGAAGGTCGTTTTGAGGACGGGAGGAGATGAACTGCTCAAAGCCTGCTTAACTACGTAAATGGTATCCATTAACTTTTCCTTGACTCCCTTTCCACACCTATAAAATGAAGATGATGGGAAACTCATCATACTTTGTGTGTGTGTGTGTGTGTGTGTGTGTAGTGGGTGGGAAAGGTCTTTATGAACTGTGTATGTGGGATGTTTCCTTTCACAGTCTGATTAACAACTTAAAATACATGAAACAAAGACACGTGAAGTCAAAAACATACACAGGAAGCAAAAAAACTGACCAAATGGTTTATCAACTACAGAATACTCAGGGTGGTGGAAATGAATGATAACTGTTGACAACATAGCTCCGAAAGGACGTGCTAAAACCGAAGAAAGCATGCTGGATGAAGCTAACTTTGATCCAGGTCTTAAATGGAATGGACTATAGTTTATAGCTTCAACCTAATCATTAACTTATGAAATCAGAGAATTCAGACCACTTAAGTGGTCACTTAAGAATTAAGGCCACTTAAGAATTAAGGACAGTGGTCCTCAGACTATCAAGATATTTTAGTTTCTCAAAGCAGAAAGAGGAAATTAATCTTGTCACTTGAACTTATGGGTTGCATGATTAGCAGGATCAGTGGATTGCACTGTTTATCCAGCATGTGAAGAAATGGATAGCCTCTGTTTTCTTGTTATTACAGAAGCTTCTGTCTTTAATATATCTTTAATATGTGACCTTTCAAGGTTGAACTCGGTAAAATTATGAAGTGCACGATTATGTCTCATTTCTTCTTCCCTTTGCACGTTGTTTTAAAAGAGAATTATTAAAGTATAAATGACTGACAGGATTGTAGCCACTCCTGGGATATTTTACATTTTTACAGTTATTAAAGCCATAATTCAAAGTAGCAGTTGAATCTGTTTCATAAACTTATTAAATTCATAAGATTTAAAAGAGCTCTTTTGGGAGGTCATGAGTTTACCAGAAACTTCTGAAACTGCAAATAGGAGTTCAGCCTATAAAACGAAGATATACATGACTTGTAGTATTTCTTCGTTTTATAGGCTGAACTACTCTAAATTCTGGTGACCTCCCTTTCTTAGATTATTAAAATAAAATACAGGTGGCTCACTCCTATATCCCAGCACCTTGGGAGGCTGAGGCAGGGGAAGATCACTTGAGCCCAGGAGTTTAAGACCAACCAGGGCAACATGGGGAAATCCCATCTCTAAAAAAAAAAAAAAAATAGGCTGGGTGTGATGGCTCATGCCTGTAATCCTAGCACTATGGGAGGTCAAGGCGGATGGATCATGAGACCAGGAGTTCAAGGCTAGCCTGGCCAACATGCTGAAACCCTATCTCTACTAAAAATACAAAATTAGCCAGGTGTGATGGCGGGTGCCTGTAATCCCAGCTACTCGGGAGGCTGAGGCAGGAGAATCACTTGAACCTGGGAGGCAGAGGTTGCAGTGAGCCGAGTTTACACCACTGCACTCCAGCCTGGGCAACAGCAAGACTCTGTCTCAAAATAATAATATAATAATAATAATAATAAATCATGGTGGTACACTCCTGTAGTCCCAGCTATTTGGGATGCTGAAGCGGGAGGACTGCTAGAGCCTGGGAGGTCAAAGCTGCAGTGAGCCATGGTCAAACCACTGCATTCCAGCGTGGACAACAGTCAGACCCTGTTTCAAGAAAAAATAAATGAAACATTTATTTCTGGATGTTATTTTGAAAGATTTTGTCATGTCTTAAAATAATGAGCCCTAGCCAGGTAATCACAGCACCAAGGTGGTAGGATTGCTTAAAGTCAGGAGTTTGAGACCAGCTGGGTCAACATAGTGAGACCCTGTCTCTACAAAAAATAAACAAATATATAATTAGCCAGGTGTGGTGGCACACACCTGTAGTCCTACCTACTTGGGAAGCTGAGGCAGGAAGATCACTTGAGCCAGGATTTCAAGGCTGCGGTGAGCTACAGCTGTGCCACTGCACTCCAGCCTGAGTGACAAAATGAGACCCTCTCTCTTAAAATAACAATAATAATGAGTTCTTAGGGTCTTCAGGCAGTAACTTAACAAAATTCTTAATATATATATATCAATTACCCAGCATTTTAAATGACCGAGTTTTCTTCTAGTTGGTTATATACACAGTCTTTTTGCCTTATTAAAAATCTTTAGAAATTAGATGTGACATTGTTTAACATGGTGGGGTGGTTCAAAGAGGACCAGAAAGAAGCAAGCCAGAAACCAGTAATGTTAAAGCAAGAAATTATTTCTAGGCTGATAGTACATTGAAGTTTAAAAAGCCGCAGTCCAACCTTCTGCCCAACATGTGAATCTGTCTCCTATTATGTGCACAATTATAGTTTTCATTGTTATCAAATACTCTTCCCACAGTTTCAGTATGGACTCATTTAAGTAACCTACTTGTTGCAAGGTCCACATATTTTTCTGTTTTACCATGTTTTCATGAGTGTAATGAATTATCCTTGCATTAAATTAACAGCTTTATAAAGGTTAGTTACCACCCAGTGTAAATCAAGCTCTCTGTCCTCACTTTCTTGCTGCTTTTTGCCATTCCTGGCACAATTACCTGTGGTATTCTTGGTTTTCCTTTCCCTGCACCAATATCCTTTTTTAATTTTTCCTATTATATGATCATACTAGCAGATTTATTTGACACAGTTCCTAACCTCTATCATCTCATTTCTCTCAACAATCCGATGAGGCAAATACATTATATTTTAATATAGAGAATTATATATTCATATGAGGAAACTGAGGCATAAAGAAGTTGGGTAATTTACCCTAGGTCCCACAATTAGTGAATAGCTGGCTCTAGAATCAAACCCAAATTTGTCTGACTCTAGAGCCCAAGTTCTTAACCACTGTATTCTCAGAAAGAGAAAAGCAGTTCCTGATACGCAGTAGATGCTGGCACAACTAGGCTTTGGTATTCTTGTTGAACAAAAGCAATTTTAGAGAACATCAACATCAGACAAGGCCACTCTATGATCCTGGTGGATCAGGACAAAAATAAGTCTACTTCATAATCATGGTTGAACATAGACAAAAACATGAATGTTGTCCAACCTATCAAATGGAATACACAAAATGAAAATCCCAAACTAGTCTATGTAACTGTCGCCTCTTTGCCAATGACAGCTTTAACCTCATTCCAGTCTTCCTTGTTTCTAGATAAGATTTATTAAGATACCCAATCAGAATTACCCCCACTTCCTGACAATATCTTGTTTAGAACATAGAGCAAAGTTCCACCTCCTTAAACCCTCTGTCAAATCACCAATTTTTCTTTTTCTTTTTTTTAAATTTTTTTAGAGAAGGAAAGAAAAAAAGGAGTGAAGGAGAGGAAGAAAGAGGAAGAAAAGGAGAGAGAATGGAAATGTTGCTTTATTCTAAAAATGGGTATTAATAATGGCTGATCAATATTTCATTTAAACCTATGAGTAGGTGTGATGTGGTATTGACAAGAATGTGTATTTTGTATACTTAAAGTGGAGAGCTCTATTAATATTTATTAAGTTTACTTGTTCCGGATCTGAGTTCAAGTCCTGGATATCCTTATTAATTTTCTGTCTCGTTGAGTCTAAATATCTATGTATCTGGGTGTTAGGATTGTTAGCTCTTATTGTTGCATTGATCCTTTTACCACTATATCTTTGTTGCTTTAAAATCTATTTTATCAGATGTGAGAATTGCAACTCCTGCTTATTTATTTATTTATTTACTTTTGCTCTCCATTTAGTTGGTAAATCTTTCTCCATCCC
>JAPYYA010002065.1:0-14432 GCA_028533165.1 Leontopithecus rosalia | reverse complement strand
GAGGTCTATTGGGGGAAATAGGGGAGGGACAGCGGGTGGGGGGAGCAGGGGAGGGATGGCATGGGGAGAAATACCAAATATGGGTGAGGGGGCAGAAGGCAGCAAAACACACTGCCACGTGTGTACCTATGCAACTATCTTGCATGTTCTGCACATGTACCCCAAAACCTAAAATGCAATAAAAATTAAAAAAAAAAAAAAAAAGAACTGGGAATGTGGAACTGGGGAGAAAATCTTTCTCATTAGTCTTTGTGTCATTTTCTATTTTTATGGAATATATGGCAGACTGACAAAAAATCTGGACATTTCAGAGCTAAAAGACACAATATAATTCTCTATGTTGCCGTTTCTATAAGATTATTCTGCAGGTGAAGCAGCATCATGTACAAGTTAAGAATACTGGCTCTGGAACCCAGATACCTGGAGACAAATTATGTCTCTGCCACTTACTAACAAGTGACCTTGAGTATGGGATTTAATCCTCCTCACCTCCATTTCCATACCAGGAAAATAAGGTCTTAACAGTAACCATTTGCTATAGACTTAATTATATCCTCCCTCTCCAAATTCATATTTTGAAGCCCCTAACCCCAAATTTAATAGTATTTGGAGATGGAGCCTTTGGGAGATTATTCAGTTGAGTTGAGGTAATTAAGGAGGGGTCCTCATGATAGAATTAATGCCCTTATAAGAAGTGACATCAGAAAGTTTGCTTTCTGTCTCTGTCTGCCACATGAAGACATAGTGAGAAGATAGCCTTCTGCAAGCCAAGAGGAGAGGTCTTATCAAAACTCAACCACAAGTACTCTGATCTTGGATTTCCCAGCCTCCAGACCTGTGCAAAATAAGCTTTGGCTATTTAAGCCACCCAGTCCATGGTATTTTATTATGGCAGCCCAGGCTGACTAATACACCCCCCGATAGAGTGATTGCAAAAATGAAAAGAGATGGTACATGTAAAATGCAAAGAGCCCAGGCACACACCAAACATTCAGCACATCAGCTATCATTGTTAAGTGTTAACGACAGTGCTAATATGAACCTCATGGCTTATAAACCAGTGAAACCGTTTGCCACTATGCAAAAGGCCTAGTGTTTAGCTGTATTTGATTAGATTTGACAATTATAAGTCACTTGATACAATTAAAGTTGGTAAATTTTGGAATATTTATGACACGCTGCTCAGGAAAAAGGAAACCACCCTGCTGTGGTGTATGTACGTACCCCGTGATACCTAAATGAAAACACTAACAAAATAAATATACAAAGTGTATTTAAGGAATAAAAATGAAAAAAATTCAAGAGGAATGAAAACTCAGTGGGAAATACCTTATTCTAAAAAGAAAAAAGTTTCACTGTAAAAAAAAATACGCTGCATTGTGCAAACATTGTGACATCATGTGTCACATGTGACATCATGATCCTTTAACTGCATGGTAAAAAAAGTGTTCAAAACTGCAGAATTCTTTAGAAGGCAGCAGGACAAGGGTGATTCTGAAATACCTTGTAAATGGCCAGAGCATATCTATCGTGATTTATTTCCAGGCAAGCAATCAGCTTGCTGAGTCACTACAATGAAACAATGTGCATGCTAGTTCAAGCCATTGACTTCTGTCACTTACAGCAGTACAAGTCTGAGTCAACTCTGTAGTTGACTGACTTAAAGATATCATCTCCTGAAACTGATGTGTAAATTCAATTTGATTTTAATAAAAGTATTATAAATTTGGAACAGTAAACATCCAAGAATAGCTAAGAACCCATAGAAAAAATAAACTAGATGAAAGTAGCTATTGTTTAAAACATCAATGATTATTACAAGGCTATAATATTTAAAACTATGTGTACTTAGCAAAGGGGAAGTAAAGACAGACCAAGACATATGGAAACTTCACTGGGGAAAGGCTGGAGTATTTTTTTTCCAAATCATATTCTGATCATTAGCTTTTCCTACAGTAAAAAAACTGTATTCCCAGGTTACTCAATACACACACAAAAAAACTGATTACATATTCTCTAAAGATTTAAATATGAAAAGCAATACTAAAAACTTCTAAAAGTAGAACATAGAAGAATACCTTTATGACATTGGAATGGAGATAATTTCTTAAATAAGCACAATGCTTTACAAACAAAAGAGAAAATTGTTTAAATTAACAACTGCATTAGTCTGGTTAAGCTGCTATAACAAAGTACCAATGGGTACAGACTGGGTGGCTTAAATATCAGAAATTTATCTCACAGTTCTGGAGACTGGAAGTCTGAGATCAAGGTGCTGATAAGGTTAGTTTCTTCCGATACCTCTCCCCTTGCCCTGTCAGTGGTCATTTTCTCCTTGTGTCCTCGCATCATCTTGCCTGTGCTTCTGTCTCCAAATTTCATCTTCTTATAAGAAACAGTCATATTGGATTAAGGCCCATTCTTAAGACCACATTTTAACTTAATTACCTCCTTAAAGAGCCCATCTCCAAATACATCCACACTCTGAGGTACTGGAGGCCAGGACTTCAACATATGCATTTAGGGGAACAAAACTCAACATATAACAACATCCCAATAGAAAAATGGGCAAAAGATTTCAAACGTGCATTGAAAAAAAATTTTTAAAAAAAAGGAAACCCAAATGGTCAATAGTACATAAAATATGCTGAATCTCATCAGTATTTACAATATAACAAGCAAAACAAAACTGCAGTTAACACATCTTTTCACACCAGATTGGTCAGAATTTTAAAGTCTGACAGTAATAGTGAATACTGGCAAAGACATGGATTAACTGGGCTGTATATACTCAGCTGATGGATTCAACTTTCATATAATGATCTTGAAAAAATTTTGGTCCATCTAATAATGTCAACAATATTTGGTTTATCTAGCAATGTAAAAATTTTTGTTCTTCTAATAATGTAACTCTAGGTCATGCTCTATGCCTCAGAAATGTCAACCTTAGAAATATTAACTACAGAAAGTCACATATATTGACATCAATAAGCTTATAAAGATTGCTCATAACAGGGTTGTATGTGGTAGCAAAAGGGTGAAAAAACAAACAGCATTATCAATAGCATCATGGATACATAGTGATACAATCCTATGATGGAGTATTAGATAGCCATTGAAAGGAATCTATTATAGCTAAATATAAAAAATGTAGATGAATCTGAGAAACATAAAAGTGAGTGAAAAAAAGCAATTCAAAATAAAAAGAGGTTTGATTTCTATAAATTCCAAAAACATTCAAAACATAAAAGGATTTTTTTTAGAGATACACACATACATGATTAAAACCATAAGGAAAGAAAAGGAGAAAATAAACATAAAATCCAGGATAATGATGCCGCTGAGGAAGTCAGAAGACAGTGGGCTGTGAGGGAGAGACACATGACACAGAGGTATTTATCACTCATTCTAAACCCTGTAAAATTTATCAAATATTTTTATCAAAAAATTCAATATGTAAAGGCACATGAAGGAATGTGAGATAAAAATGCTACAGATGTCTTTCTTATTAGAAATGAACAATTTAAACATCTATATAACTTGGTTATATTTTTGTCAAGTTTCAAACGCTGTCTTTCTTATTTTAAATTATAAGACCATCATGTAATAAAAGTGTAATGGATTATTAGTTAATAATCTTGTTAGTAAAACACTGCACCAAGATAAATGTCAACATACTATAAAATGATGATTCCCCACAAATCTTAAGTAAATACTCTATAAAGACAACTTTCTACTATATTACATTTTTGTAATTTCTAAAAAGATCCTCCTTTTATCTATTTTGCAGCAACCTGTAATGAGACAGTATATTCCTTCTGCCATGCATAACATTTCAAAGTTATCTGAGTACACTGTACAGTGTACAAAGTACACTGAGATTGACTTTAGGGGAAAGGACCCACATAGATGGGTCTCAGTTCTTTAAATCAAATGTTCAAATTCAGAATGCATGTATGTGTTTAAACATACAAGCAGTATTTTTCCCAAAAAGGAATCAGAATCTGAATCTGAATAACAGGCTGTCTGGCAGAGGAAGATAAATTTCATTAGGACCTCTTATCATTTTGCAAAACCCAAGATTTCATATCTGAAGCTTCTACCTAGACTCAGGATTCCACAGTCTAATTGAGTTGCCAAATACTGGACCAAGGGGAAGCGAAAAATTATACACTGTGTTCTGCTTCACCTAACGTTGCTCCAGAAAAACATGCAATGCATTCTCAGTAGACATGTTCAGCCCTAGAAGCCTGGGAGAGTGGCTGCCAGTACTCTGGGCTGCTGGGCAAGGGTGGAAAGATTATAGGAGGTGAGGCCTAAGAGGGGAGACGCAGTTTGTCTTATGAAATAGCACCAGATCTCTGACCTAACCTTTGCCTATTCAATAGATATTTTTTATATTTTTAGTGTAATTCAAAAGTGATTTATATGAAAACTGTCTTCAGAGAAGTAGGGGACATTTAAATACAGTATTTACGCTGTTAGTAACAGAGACTCCACCACCTTCGCAATCTTTAACAAAATCCCAGAGAAGAGCTTTCTAGATTTCTGATATCTGTCTCCATCTATTCCAGATTTTCAGCTCAAACAGGAATGGAGCGCTAACCAAGAAAGGCATATGGACAGAGATATAGACCAACTGTGTTTCTCGTCAGGGATTTTCTAACAGTTGTGCCTTATAACACCCATGACCAGATTTATAACAATTTCAGATGCCCTGCACCTTAAATTTCTTAATAATCCTAAAAATTCCATTCCTGGTTAAGTGTTAGGCATAATCATCCTAAACCACAACTAGAATAATCATTGAGTACCAGTGGCACATAATAAAAACATCCCTGGACACAGGCCAGGAAAAAGTAGGAAGCCAAATTTATTCAATTACCCAATATGGAAATCAACCTAAAGACAGAAGGATTTGTTTCTACTTGAAGATTAAATATACACTTTAAAGGGAATCCTGTCCAACTGTCGTCATGATATGTAATTAGCCCTGAGTGGAGTTGAGAGCTAATGAATTACATAACCATGGAACCAGCACCTTCTCCACAGCCTTCCAGGAGACACTGCTGAGCATGACAGGGCGTGACACTGCTGCTCCGGCCTGGATAGAGTAATAGCATCATCAAATGCGATTAAATTTCACAAATGTCAAAATATGGCAAGAAAATCGTATCACATAATGTCACAGTAGCTCTGCATCTGAAGAAATTCTTTGCATAATTTATTGAGCATGTGCTATTGCACTGCATGATCAAAGCAAAAGGAAGGAAAAGCAGCAAGGGCCACTGTTGTGGACCCAAACTGATCACCCGAAACACAAAGCTGTGATTTATCTAGTGATCATAGGGCTGTGGATTGCAGTCTGACAGAGCCCTAAGTCAGAGGTATGAAGCTAGGGAATCATACCAGGGAAACTTTCTTCAAAGCTTAGGTTATAAGAGGGTTTATCGCTTTTTATTCATGGGGCCTCCTAGCTATTATCAAAGCAAAGCAGTGAGTCTGAAGCAGAGCACTGACTGGCCACAGTGAGTTAAGTATTTTTTTTTGGTCTAATAAAAAGTTTCTTTGAAAAGAAGGAGCTTTATGAAGATGCTGGAGGTTTCTTCACAGGAATATGACAATGTTTGGCTGAAATTACAGGAAGTTAAATAAATGACACAATGTAGTAACCTCGAGCATTAGGCTCCGTTGTTAGAGCCAGTGCCCTAATCTGCTGTGACCGGGAGTGAGGATCCATGGGGCAAAAGGGAGTGGAGCCAGATGCTGGGAGATCTCAGACTTGGAAGGAAACAGCTGACAGCAGAGTACACCCTGTCAGTCCAGAAGCTCGGGAGCTGTGATCTGAATTCAGCACATGGGAAGGAGGAGGCCATGCACACCAGCTTTCTTCCCTGGAGCCTCCTGGATAGTCACAACCAGAAAACGCCAATAACAGCTAAAGGGAGCCTCCCATATGTGGGAAGCCAGGGAGTGCAGGGTTTTACAAGCTTTAACAGACCATAAAAGTCACCCAACTTGCTAATTTCACACATCAGGGGAAAGAATGGCAAAGAAATTAATTGCACTGAGCTACCCAGAGGCTTATTCTGAGGATGCAGACTTTACATTTATAATCCAAGTTCTCTATCCCCTGCCACTCAAAGCAGACGAGCAGCATTTGGTGGAAATGCCGACTCTCAGACCTGTCTCAGGCCAACTGAACAAGGAATTATTTTGAAACATCCTCAGAAAATTCCCATGCATGTGAATGTTTAAAAAGAACCTATCTACACCACAGGTTAACTCTTCCAATCCAGCAAAGCATAGATTCTGGAGACGAACTCTGCAAGTTCACATTTAAACTCCTACAAGTACTGACGGAGCGACCTAGACAAATGCCTTAAACTCTCTGTCTCTCAATTCCTCTGCAAATGTGAGGTTTAAACAGATGAACACATAGAAAATGCTTAGCACGATGCCTGGCATAAAGTCAAGTCAAGTTTTAAAAATTATTCTTTTAATATTACTTTTATTTATAATGACTTGCAGAAAAATCACAACAGAAAAGTAAGTTATCAACTATAAATTTCAGCATTATATGACTCTATTTCAAAATACGGATTAAATTATGCAAGGCTTTTAAAGCTTGATTTAGTGACTCCCCTGTGGGTTTGTTGTTGCTACTGTTTGACAGAGTCTTACTCCGTTGCCAGACTGGAGTACACTGGTGCAATCTTGGCTAACTGCAACCTCTGCCTCCCAGGTTCAAGCAATTCTCCTGCCTCAGCCTCCAAAGTAGCTGGAACTACAGGTGTGTGCCACCACGCCCAGCTAATTTTTGTATTTTTTTAGTTGAGATGGGGTTTCACTATGTTGGCCAGGATGGTCTCGATCTCTTGACCTCGTGATCTGCCCGCCTTGGCCTCCCAAAGTGCTGGGATTACAGGCATAAGCCACTGCACCTGGCCTCCCCTGTGTTTTTAAAGAACAGCATTGTCTTATTGCTCCCTATGAAAGGCTACTTACTGTATTGTGCTTGCTTCCTTCTGCCGTCTCATCTTTGCCACAATACCCACAGAGTTCTGGATTACCCAGCAGGGTAATTAAGCATGTTTAGGACACCCACAAAAAATGGCTGCACTTCCATCCCAACCACCACAGAAATTAGAAAAGTACAGCTCTATGAATCTATTGTAATTGTGCAATCAGAAACTCTGGACAAAAATAGATTTGACTTTTTACATATAGGTAAGTTTGGAGTTACTTCAAAATGTAAGATCTTTTTCCAATTTTTATACATGTTATTTCCTTTCCTCAACTAATTATACAAGCCAGGAAAAAGTAAAATTTATTTTTAATTACATGCCTTGGGCACATGCTTTATAGCATCTAATGGACTTAGATAGCGCCAACCATTGTGAACGATTAATAATTTTGCCCAGGTATTATATTATCTCCATTCTGTTCATTTTTTTACATGCTGCACTGTCAGCCGAAAATGTCTTTCTCAATTACAGCCAGTATCAATACCTTATGGCAATAAGCTACCAGGAACACACCTGTGGCTGCATATGTTGAGTTTGCTGCTCCTCATTGCAGAAAAGGACAGTGCACACCATGGGAAGACATGGGGTGTCTAAGTCGGTACATTAGAAAGGACTTATGAGATTTAGGCTAGTATTTGGTGAATATGGGCAGGAAGGAAGGGCTTTGCTTAGGACCAAACGCTATTAGGAAGTGAGGATAATTCCATGATTGAGCATCTCAATAAATCTTATCAATAGGGCTGGGCACGGTGGCTCAAGCCTGTAATCCCAGCACTTTGAGAGGCCAAGGCAGGCAGACCACGAGGTCAAGAGATCGAGAGCATCCTGGCCAACATGTGAAACACTGTCTCTACTAAAAATACAAAAATCTTATCAATAAGGAGGGAAAGATGGATCAAGGCTAAATCTGTAATTTGTAAAGAAGGAGCAGCAGTCACTCATATTATCTAGGATAGAGGAATAATTGACCATTTTGTGGTTTGGACAATCTTCATGCATCTGTCAGTGTTCCGACATAATTACAGAGTGCTATTGTTTTTGGCTTGATCCATCCAAGCACAGACCCATCAACATTGTCTGATGTTGACGTTGTGTGAAATTGTTCATATGCAACAGATTGTCAAGGCCCAGCTGTGTGTGCCAGGCCAATTCCTCACTCAGGGGCTAGTTTTCTCACTAGGAAAACTCTTCATCATTCAAAGTTCAGAAAGGTCTCCCATAAACACCTCCGACCCCTCTTCCTCTGAGTTGGATTTGTCCTTAGGGCTCTAATTGCACACCATGTGTGTCACTTATGGAGCTCAGGTCAACCAGCCTGTCCTGTCTGCTTAGTGCCCTGTCTCCCTACCACACATGGAACTCTTACTAGCAGGGCATTTACTCTGTGTTTGCTTGGTGTCTTTGTTTCCCCTAGATCTTTTCTCCGTCCTGCTTCACTCTGCTTTCTGTCCAGACCACCCTATACATTTACAACAAGCCCCCATGTCCTCTGGCTTACAGTTGATTGCGATGGTATGCCCTGGCAGGAGGTGAAAGGAAGGTCAGGAAGGAAAGCCATGTCTCATTCCTGTTGCCTTAAGATGGATGTGTCACTCCTTGCACTTCTCAAGAGGGCATTTCTATAAGACTCCCTCATTCCGGGGTTGGGCAATTGTTCTGTTCTCTCTTCCTGTTAGCTCTAGGGTTAATAACAGCAGCTCTCCTCTTACTAACCTAGGGTACTACACCATCACATCATCCTCTCTAGGGCTATAAACCTGCCTTTGTGAACAAACCCTCCTCCAATTATCTTAATGTGAATGTGCCTTCTTTTTCCTATTAAGGGTGTGACTCATACATTATATTTCCGTGTGATTACATGCCTTCTTTTCTGCCAGACATAATCCAGCTGCTGAGAATAGGACTCTGATTTCGGGTATATATTTTAGACCTAGGCAGTGCCTGGCACCCATTAGATGAGTGTATTTATTCTTTGCATTAAATCTTTCCTTTATTCTGTATTGAGTGTCTTCTAGGAAGGTGGTCAAGGGCACTGTTGGTTGTGTACGGTAGAGAGTCCTGAGAGGCCAATGTGTGGAACAAGCCACCCAAGGGGAATATTCCTGGAATCAGGGGCTGGGTGTTTTAAGGAAGCAGGAAATCCCAGAAAGCATGCTCTAAATTGAATCAAAAGCTGTAATTATTTCCATCTAAATCCACTTATCTGTATCTAATAAATTCAGACACTGAATATATATTACCTGAGTATATGAGATTTAAAAATAAACAAAGAAAATGACCATCTTCTGAAGAATTATCTCACACATATCAT
This sequence comes from Leontopithecus rosalia, assembly GCA_028533165.1. Classification (NCBI taxonomy): domain Eukaryota; kingdom Metazoa; phylum Chordata; class Mammalia; order Primates; family Cebidae; genus Leontopithecus; species Leontopithecus rosalia. The sequence goes on along the minus strand of JAPYYA010002065.1, from coordinate 5,093 downwards.
TCTGAAGTGGCTTTCCAAAATGCATTTTGTAGAAAACAGCCACATTTCTTCACCAAAGCGGAAGAAAGATTGTGCTAAGTATATTATTATAACATATATAACTTAAAGTCCTGGGCTTGAGTGCCTTACAGAACATTTTTCCACATCTGACTAGTTTCAACAAAATAATGCCCATAACTAGAGAGGAAGTGATGCTATCCTGTCCTTTCCCCCACTTACGCTTTCAAACAGTCAGAGTTGCTGCAAATAAGCAGAGATTCTACATTTAAAACCATCTCTGGGAGAGATCACTGAAGGATGACAGCATTGGCATCTGTAGCTGAGGATGGTGACGATCAGCATAAAGATGATTTAATTATTTCTTGATGCCAATGGAGGTTTCACCTGATTGTTTTCCAGATGTTACATATTAAAATAAATTGCGCACATTTAAAAGAGCCAGTAAACAGAGTAGCTCTCACATCTTAATAGTCAACTTCGTACAGAATTATTTTGGGTATAAATAAGGCAGAAAGCACATTGAGAAATTTCACTAATAGGTTCAGAAACTGGGAGAAAATATATATTTTTTTCTTTCTTTTTTTTTGACAGACTTTTGCTCTTGTCACCCAGGCTGGAGTGCATTGGTGTGATCTCAGCTCACTGCAACCTTTGCCTCTTGAGTTAAAACAATTCTGCCTTAGACTCCTGAGTAGCTGGGATTTCAGGCACCCACCACCATGGCTGAATAATTTTTGTATTTTTAGTAGAGACAGGTTTTCACCATGTTGGCCAGGTTGGTTTCAAACTCCTGACCTCAGGTGATCTGCCCTCCTTGGCCTCCCAAAATGATAGGATTGCAGGTGTGAGCCATTGCATCTGGCCAATAATGATATTTTTAATTATCTCTTTTATTAAGGAAATATAACTTGTATAAAACAGATACATTCTTTTTTTTTAAATTTCAACTTTACTTTAGATACAGGGGATACATATGCAGGTTTGTTACATAGGTACATTGCGTGATGTTCAGGTTTGGAGTACGGATCCTGTCACCCAGGTAGTGAGCATGGTATCCAATAGGTAGTTTTTTCACCCACTCTCCCTTCCTTTGCTCTCTCCCACCTCTAATAGTCTTGATGCCAGCTGAGATTACACCTGATTGTTCTGTAGTGTCTGTTGTTCCCATGTTGGTGTCCATGTATGTGCAAGGTGTGGCTTCCACTTATAAATGAGAACATATGATATTTGGTCTTCTGTTCCTGTGTTAATTCACTTACCATTATGGCCTCCAGATGCATCTATGTTGCTGCAAAGAACATGATTTTGTTCTTTTTTGTGGTTGCATAGTATTCTGTGGTGTATATGTACCACATTTGTCTTATCCAATTGACCAATGATGAGTACCTAGGTTACTTACATATCTTAGCTAAAATAGCTGCATTCAATCTTCTAAGAATATTTGAAGACAAGATGGGAAGATATTCCAAAAACAGAAAAGTCATGGCATACCTGGAAATCTGAGATGTTCTTTAAAAAATCATCTCTGTTAGTATACAAAACAGAAATTGATCCTCTATATTTTTAGGAAATGTTTAGAGAAAAGACTAAAAAATAAAAATCTGGTTTTTTTTTCTTTTTTTCAAAACAAGTCTTGCTTTGTTGCCCAGGCTAGAGTGCAGTGACACAATCTCAGCTCACTGCAATTTCCACCTCTCGAAAATCGTCCAAGAGTGATTTTCCTGCCTCTGCCTCCTGAGTAGCTGGGATTAAGGGCACATGCCACCATGCCCAGCTAATTTTTTTATTTTTATTAGAGATGGGGTTTCACCATGTTGGCCAGGCTGGTCTCGAACTCCTGACCTCAAGTGATCCACCCACCTTGCCTCCCAAAGCACTGGAATCACAGGCATGACCCACTGTGCTTGGCCTGATTTTTTCAATACTTGATCAGTGAACTGTAGTTTCTACTAAAAGATTTAATTCAGCAAGTACAGCAATGGTGTGAATAAGAAGCCTAAATGTTTAGCAAAGCAGTTACATATTTAAACACACAACAACAACATGATGGCAAAATATCAGGGAGTAAATATTAAGTCCTTAAAAGAAAAATATATTAAACTAGACAACAATTTTGACCTACACATCTACAGAGACAGCTTGCTTTTTGTGCAAACAACTGCTAGAAGAAGATACAATAAAACTATATAAATCTAATACCAATTTTACTTCCGAATTATCTTTCTCTCACTTGTTTGGATGAAGGCAGGTAACTGAATAATATCATAATTTATACAAAATTTTCTTTAGTAAAGACTACTAAAAAGACACATAAGAAAAATGAAGTGCTACTTAATAGCTATCTATAGTATAGATTCTTTCTGTCACTTCAGCTACTGTACTTTGTTTCACACTCAAGGATTTGGGGCTCCCAGTTGACCTAAGTCTTCCAAACTGGTGTGTCAACCCCAACATGACCCTGGCATATCCCTTTAACTTTTTACCTTTTTGCTATAGTTTTTTCCTTGGCTATAATGTTTTTTTGCATTCATTTACTTTATTTTCATTGAAATAAGATGATGAAGGCATTTTATTCTAATATCCATAAACTATGACTCATGCTATAATTTTTCAATGCATTTTGTGTGTGCCTTAAAATTGTCTCTCCAGATTATTCTTTTCCTGAAATTAGTCAATTAATTGATATTTATTAAGTTAGCATGGAAAGGAAGGATTGATGGGGGTTAAAATTGGAAGACTTAGGAGAGGAGGGAAGATGGCACTATAGGACCAACTCAGGATTGTAGCTCCCAGTGAATCCAAGGGTAAGTGGACGCCACATTTCCATACGGATCTTTATTGTCCACAGACTAGGAGATTCCCAGGTGTAAGAGCCCCATGGATGGCCAACGCGGCAGTTTGGGCCGGCATGGCTGCTTGGGCTGAGGCCACAGCGCAGCAACACTCCGTCCAAAATACACTGGTTTGGTTGCCCTGTTAAACTGGAAATTGGAGATTCTGGAAGGCAGATTAGCACATTCATCTGATTAAATGGAACTTAAACAGAAAGCCAGGCCAGGAGATTCCCAGGCAGCAATGTGGTTTCAGCCAGCGCAGTGGGTCACTGCACAGGAAATCACACAAATCCAGGTGACCTTGCAGCAGGTGAGAGGAACACGTAGGAGAGAGTCAACTATTCAACTTTAAAAAAAAAGGGCTCTGAGGCAGGGAGCCAGGTGATCAGGCACGGTGGGTCCCACCCCCATAAAAACAAACAAAAAAGCAATTGGAAACGCTCAGGTTTGAGAGTTTCACAGCAAGCACAGCTGAACCCAGGAGAGTGCAGCGTGGTGGGAGAGGGGCATCTGCCACTACCAAGGCACGCAACCCCTACGGAGGTACTCAGCCATTGCTGACTCAGCCTGCCATTGCAGAGGCAACCCGCCATAGCAGAGAGAGTCCACCACTACAGAGGTGGGCCACCATCGCCACAGCAGTTCTAAACACACCTATATACACAGGACTACAGGGAATTGCACACAGCAGCAGGGCAGAGCCCACGACAGCAGGGCGGAGCTCATGGCAGCAGGGCAGAGCCTATGGCAGCAGGGCAGAGCCCATGGCAACAGGGTGGAGCCCATGGCAACAGGGTGGAGCCCATGGCACCTCATCATAGCCACTACAGGCAAGCAGTGACTAGACTGCCACCTTGCTGGGCAGGAAAGTGCAACTGACACTCATAAATAAAGCCCTAACTCCCCAGGACAGAGCAGCTGAGGAAAAAAAAGGGGGTTTTATGAGTTCTGCTGCAGCAGACTTAAACATACCTGCCTAGCAGCCCTGAATGAACAATGGAGCTCACAGCTCAGCACTAGAGCTCCTACAAAGTACAGACTGTCTCCTCAAGCAGCTCCCTGACCCCCATATATCAAAAGAGTCACCTCACAAAGGATTGATCAGACTGACATTTGGCAGGCATCATTCAGGGACAAAGATAGCAGAAGAAGAATCTGGTAGCAACCCTCATGGTTCTGCAGCAGCTACAGGAGTTCCCCAGGCAAGCAGGGCCTGGAATGGACCTCAGCAGTCCTACAGCAGTGGGGCCAGACTGTTACAAGGAAAACTAAGAAACAGAAATACTTCATCATCAACAATCTGGATGCCCACTCAGAGACCCAATGAGAAAATCAGCAACCACTCAGAAGAAGGGTGGAAAAATCCACAAAGATGAGAAGAAACCAGTGCAAAAAGGAGGAAAACACCCAAAACCAGAACACCTCACCTCCTACAAAGGACCAAAACTCCTCACCAGCAAGGGAACAAAGCTGGACGGAGAATGAGTGTGATGAAATGACGGAATCAGACTTCAGAAGGTGGGTAACGAGAAACTTCCATAAGCTAAAAGAACATGTTCTAAATCAATGCAAAGAACCTAAGAACCTTGAAAAAAGATTTGAGGAAATGCTAACAAGAATGGACAACTTAGAGAGGAATATGAGTGAATTGAAGGAGCTGAAAAACACAAGACGAGAACTTCACGAACCATGCACAAGTTTCAATAGCCGAATAGACCAAGCAGAAGAAAGAATATGAGAAGTCGAAGATCAACTCAATAAAATAAAATGAGAAGCCAAGATTAGAAAAAAAGCACAAAAAGGAATAAACAAAGTCTCCAAGAAATGTGGGACTATGTGAAGACACCTAATCTACGTTTGATAGGTGTACCTGAATGTGACAAAGAGGATGAATCCAAGCTGGAAAATACTCTTCAGGATATTATCCAGGAAAATTTCCCCAACCTAGCAAGGCAGGCCAATATTCAAGTCCAGGAAATACAGAGAACACCACAAAGATATTCCGCAAGAAGAGCAACCCCAAGGCACATAATCATCAGATTAACCAGGGTTGAAATGAAGGAGAAAATGCTAAGGGGAGCCAGAGAAAAAGGTCAGGTCACCCACAAAGGGAAGCCCATCAGACTCACAGCAGATCTCTTGGCAGAAACCCTATAAGCCAGAAGAGAGTGGGGACCAATATTCAACATCCTTAAAGAAAAGAACTTTCAACCCAGAATTTCATATCCAGCCAAACTAAGCTTCATAAGTGAAGGAAAA
>JAPYYA010002064.1:0-14433 GCA_028533165.1 Leontopithecus rosalia | reverse complement strand
GTGAGGTATTCTGGTTTCGGGTGTTTCCCTCCTTTTTGAGCTGGTTTCTTTTCATCTTTCTTGATTTATCCACCTGTCATCTGAGTCGTTGCTGATTTTTTGATTGGGTCTCTGAGTAGAGGCCCAGATTGTTCATGATGAAGTATTTATATTTCTTAATATTCCTTCTAACTGTCTAGCCCCTCTGCTGTAAGACTGCTGAGGTGCACTCCGGGCCCTGCTTGCCTGGGGTACACCTGTAGCAGCTGCGGAACAGTGAAGGATGCTACCAGTTTCTTCTTCTATCTTTGTCCGAGAATGATGCCTGCCAAATGTCAGTCTGATCAGTCCTTTTTGAGGTGATTCTTTGGGTATACGGGGGTCAGGGAGCTGCTTGAGTAGATGATCCGTACTTTATAGGAGCTCAAATGCTGTTCTGTGAGCTCCGTTGTTCATTTAGTGTTGCTAGGCAAGTACATTTAAGTCTGTTGTGGCAGAACTCATGAAACCGGCTTTTTTCCTCAGATGCTCTGTTTCGGGGAGTTAGGGCTTTATTTGTGATTATCCGTGGCACTGTCCTGCCCAGCTAGGAGGCAGTCTAGTCACTATTTGGCTGCCAAGGCTCCGCCCTGCTTGTGTGATGTCTGCCCTTTTGCTGTGGGCCCTGTCCTGCTGTTTTGGGCTCCGTCCTACTGACATAGGCTCTGCCCTGCTGATGTGGGCTCTGCCCTGTCAGTGGAGTCTCTCTATTATTGCGGGTTGCCTTGGCAACGGCTGACTGCGTCAGCAGTGGGCGGGTACCTCAGTAGAGGCCGAAGCTCTGGGCAATGGCTGATGCCCCTCCTCCACTGAGCTGCACAGTCATGTGTTCAGCTGTTCCCGCAGTGGAACTCTCAACCCCCGGCACTCCGAATCGCCGTATTGCTTGTCCCTGTGGGGGTGGGACCCGTCGAGCCTGATCACTTGGCTCCCTGCCTCCGAGCCTTTTTGGTTTTTTTATTTTTTTGAGTTGTAGGGTTGACTCTCTCCCACATGCCTCAGCCGTTGGCCGAAAGGGCACCGGGATCTGTGTGATTTCCTGTGCAGTGACCCACTGTACTGGTTCACAATTCACCTCCCAGAAATCTCCTGGTCTAGTTCACCGTCCAAAACGTGTTCAATCAGATGAACATAGCAATCTGCCCTCCCAAGTCTCAAATTGCCAGTTTAACAGGGCACCCAGACCCGTATGTTTCATGCACCGTGCTGCTGCGCTGGCGCTGTGCTTGAGTCCTGCGTGCCTCTTACACCTGGGCTTTTCCCCTGTTCTGTGGGCTATAAAGACCTGTCTGAAAATGCGGTGTTTGCTCACCCTCTGAGTCTTGACTGAGAGCTGCAGTGGTGAGTTGCTTCTAGAGCACCATCTTCCTCTGACAAGTCTTTAATACATTATTTCACTTGAAGTCATTGTTTCCAATAACCTGTCAACCACATTAAGTGAGACTTTACTGTAGTTTTTAATTAGTAAATGCGGCTGGGTGCAGTAGGGGAGGCCAAGGTGAGTGGATCACCTGAGGTCTGGAGTTTGAGACCAGCCTGGCTGACATGGTGAAAACTGTCTCTACTAAGAAAATGCAAAAAATTTTCTGGGCACCTGTAATTCCAGCTTCTCCAGAGCCTAGGGTTGGAGAATTGCTTGAACCCAGGAGACGGAGGTTGCAGTGAGCTGAAATCACCCTCCAGCCTGGGCGACAAGAGCAAAACTCTGTCTCAAAACAAACAAATCAGTAAACACCTTAAAGTTTCTCCAAGTGTGTTCTCAGACTGGTAGAATTAGCATTAATTGGGAACTTGCAAAAATGCAAATTTAGACCCCAAACCATTGAATCACAAACTCTAATGGTGAAACCCAGAGATCTGTGTTCTTTTCTTTACATTCCCACCAAATTGTTGTTCTGGTTCACGTAAGTGATAATGTTTGGAAAGTCTTCTCTCAAATAGGTTTCTCTGTGGGGGAACACAGGAGACAAACTGAATTGCTGTGTCTCTTTCCTTCATCCTGACAGATGGGCCACATTTTGTCTGGGTACAGGATTGTTGGGCTGTAGTCCTTTCTCTCAGTAGTCTTTAATTGACATGCCAGTGTCCGTTCCAGCATTGCACAAAAAAAGTCTAATTTCAGCACCATTTATCTGTGGATAATCTGTTCTTTTTAACTGGATTGTTTGTAAGATTTTTCTCTTCCTCCTTAGAGTTCAAAATTTTTACCTGCCGATGTAAAAATTTTTGTTCATTAAAAAAAATCAATCCCCACTTATAGAGCCTTTCTAGACACTTTTTGGTAATTGCCTCATAAAATTGTAATAGCACAGGTATACTACATATTTGTTTATGTACTGTATTTGTGCTTTGTACATAGAGTGAGATTTTTGTGTACTCCACCAAGAAACAATTTTTCCCTATTCGGGACACTATCACCCCCTTTTCATTTCTGTTGAGAAAGCATGGTTTAACCTGAAACAGTGAGCCTTTTATTACAGTTCAAGGAATCTTTTCTTTAATTATTGTCTTCCCTCCATTAATACCTTTTACTCCTGTGACATTTTATTATTCTTGATTTATCCTCCAAGTCCCTTATCTTTTCATCATGGTTTCTTATATTTTTGCTGTTTGTGTTGAAATATTTGTCAAACCAAATTTGGATCTCAAGAAAGACCATTTCTTATTTGAATTCACTCACTAAATTATTTATTAGAAAAAATCATGGTTTTGCCTCAAAGTGTGGCCCCCTCAAATTTTTTTAAATGGGGGAGTTTTTTTTCCTTGTAAGTTTGTTTAAGATCCTTATAGATGCTGGATATTAGACCTTTGTCAGATGCATAGTCTGCAAATATTTTCACCCATTCTGTAGGTTATATACTGTGTTGATAGTTTCTTTTGCTGTGCAGAGACTCTTAAGTTTAACTAGATCCCACTTGTCAATTTTTTCTTTTGTTGTTCCTTTGGCGTCTTTGGAACAAAATATTTGTGCTTTCCTATGTCCAGGATGGTATTGCCTAGGTTGTCTTTCAGAGTTTTGGCATTTTACACTTAGATCTTTAATTCATCTTGAGTTGATTTTTGTATATGGTATAAGGAAGGGATCCAGTGGCAATATTCTGCATAGGGCTAGCCAGTTATCTTAGCACTATTTATTGAATAAAACAGTGCTTTCCCCATTGCTTGTTTTTGTCAGGTTTGTCAAAGATCAGATGCTCATATGGATGACAGAAATGTGGCCAGAAATGTGTCCTTATTTCTGGGCTCTCTATTGTTTCATTTGTCTACGTACTTGTTTCTGTACCAGTACCATGCTGTTGTGATTACTGGAGCCCTGTAGTATAGTTTGATATTGGGTAATGTGATGCCTTCAGCTTTGTTCTTTTTGCTTAGGATTGCCTTGGCTATTTAGTCTCTTCTTTGGTTCCATATATGTTTTTTTTTCTTTTAACAACTATAGTTACATTATTTTTAAATTATTTATTTATTTTTATTGCATTTTAGGTTTTGGGGTACATGTGAAGAACATGCAAGATTGTCGCATAAGTACACACATGGCAGTGTGATTTGCTGCCTTCCTCCCCTTCACCTATATCTGGCATTTCTCCCTATGCTATCTCTCCCCAACTCCCCACCCCCCGCTGTCCCTCCCCTATTTCCCCTCAACAGACCCCAGTGTGTGATGCTCCCCTCCCTGTGTCCATGTGTTTTCATTGTTCACCACCTGCCTATGAGTGAGAACATGTGTTTGATTTTCTGTTCTTGTGTCAATTCGCTGAGACTGATGGTTTCCAGATTCATTCATGTCACTACAAAGGACACAAATTCATCGTTTCTGATGGCTGCATAATATTCCATGGTGTATATGTGCCACATTTTCCCCGTCCAGTCTATCATCGATGGGCATTTGGGTTGGTTCCAGGTCTTTGCTATTGTAAACTCTGCTGCAATGAACATACGTGTGCATGTGTCCTTATAGTAGAACGATTTATAGTCCTTTGGATATGTACCCAGTAATGGGATTGCTGGGTCAAATGGAATTTCTATTTCTAGGTCCTTGAGGAATTGCCACACTGTCTTCCACAATGGTTGAACTGATTTACACTCCCACCAACAGTGTAAAACTGTTCCTATTTCTCCACATCCTCTCCAGCATCTGTTATCTCCAGATTTTTTGATGATCACCATTCTAACTGGCGTGAAATGGTATCTCAATGTAGTTTTCACTGGCATTTCTCTAATGACCACTGATGATGAGCATTTTTTCATGTGTTTTTTGACCTCATATATGTCTTCTTTTGTAAAATGTCTGTTCATATCCTTTTCCCACTTTTGAATGGGCTTGTTTTTTCTTGTAAACCTGCTTTAGTTCTTTGTAAATTCTGGATATCAGCCATTTGTCAGAAGGGTAGACTGCAAAATTTTTTCCACTTTTTGTTGGTTGCTGATTCAGTCTAGCAACTGTTTCTTTTGCCATGCAGAAGCTGTGGAGTTTGATTAGGTCCCATTTGTCTATTTTGGTTTTTGTTGCCAATGCCTTTGGTGTTTTAGTCATAAAGTCCTTGCCTATGCCTATGTCCTGAATGGTTTTGCCTCGATTTTCTTCTAGGGTTTTTATGGTGTTAGGTCTTATATTTAAGTCTTAATCCATCTGGAGTTAATTTTAGTGTAAGGTATCAGGAAGGGGTTCAGTTTCTTTCTGCTTTCGGCACGTGGCTAGCCAGTTTTCCCAACACCATTTATTAAACAGGGAATCCTTTTTCCATTGCTTGTTTTTGTCAGGTTTGTTATGGTTTAAGAGGTTTTTGTTGTTGTTGTTTCTTCTGTAAAGAATGTCATTGGCAGTTTGATAGGAATAGCATTGAAATTGTAAATTGCTTTGGGCAGTATGGCCATTTTAATGATTCTATCCATGAACATGAATATTTTTCCTTTTCTGTGCATCTTCTCTGATTTCTCTGAGCAGTGTTTTGTAATTCTCATTGTAGAGATCTTTCACCTCCCTGGTTAGCTGTAATCCTAGGTATTTTATTCTTTTTGTGGAAATTATGAATGGGACAGCATTTCTGATTTGGCTCTTGTCTTGGCTGTTGTTGATGTATAGGAATGCTGGTAATTTTTGTACATTGATTTTGTATCCTGAAACTTTGCTGAAGTTGTTTATCAGCTGAAGGAGATTTGGTCTAAGACTATGTGGTTTTCTAGATATAACATTACATCATCTGCAAACAGAGATAGTTTGTCTTCCTCTCTTCCTATTTCGATGCTTTTTATTTCTTTTTGTTGCCAGATTTCTCTGGCCCAGACTTTCAATACTATGTTGAATAGGAGTAGTGAGAGAGGTCATTCTTGTTTTGTGCCAGTTTTCAAGGGGAATGCTTGCAGCTTTTGCCCATTCAGTAAAATGTGGGCTGTGGATTTGTCACATATGGATGTTATTATCCTGAGGTATGTTCCTTCAATACCTAGCTTCTTGAGAGTTTTTAACATAAAGGGATTTTGAATTTTGAAAGTCTTTTCTGCATCTGTTGAGATAATCACATGTATTTTTTCTTTATCTCTGTTTATGTGATGAATTACATTTATTGGTTTGCATATGTTGAACCAACCTTGCCTCCTAGGGATGATACACACTTGATCGTGGTAGATTAGCTTTTTGATATGCTGCTGGGTTTAGTTTGTAAATATTTATTTATTTATATATTTTTTATTATATATATTTTATTGCACTTTAGGTTCTGGGGTACATGTGCAGAACATGCAGGATTGTTGCATAGGTACATACATGTCAATGTGGTTTGCTGCCTCCATCTCCCTGTTACCTATATTTCGTACTTCTTCCCATGTTATCCCTCCCAAAACACCCTACCCCCTGCTGTCCCTCCCCTATTTGCCCCCAGCAGACCCCAATGTGTGATGCTCCCCTCCCTGTGTCCATGTGTTCTCATTGTTCAATACCCACCTATGAGTGAGAACATGCTGTGTTTGATTTTCTATTCTTGCATCAGTTTGCAGAGAATGGTTTCCAGATTCATCCATGTCCCTACAAAGGACACAAACTCATCGTTTCTGATGGCTGCATAATATTCCATGGTGTATATGTGCCACATTTTCCCTGTCCAGTCTATCATCGATGGGCATTTGGGTTGGTTCCAGGTCTTTGCTATTGTAAACAGTGACACAATGAACATACACTTGCATGTGTCTTTATAACAGAACAATTTCTAATCCTTTGGATATATACCCAGTAATGGGATTGCTGGGTCAAATGGAATTTCTATTTCTAGGTCCTTGAGGAATCGCCACACTGTCTTCCACAATGGTTGAACTAATTTACACTCCCACCAACAGTGTAAAAACATTCTTATTTCTTCACATCCGCTTCAGAATCTGTTGTTTCCAGATTTTTAAAATGATCACCATTCTAACTGGTGTGAGGTAGTATCTTATTGTGGTTTTGATTTGCAGTTCTCTAACAACCAGTGATGATGAGCGCTTTTTTCATATGTTTGTTGGCCTCATATATGTCTTCTTTTGAAAAGTGTCTGTTCATATCCTGTGCCCACTTTTTGATGTTTTTTTTTTCTGTAAATCTGTTTTAGTTGTTCATAGATTTTGCATATTAGGCCTTTGTCAGATGGGTAGATTGCAGAAATTTTTTCCCATTCTATTCGTTGCTGGTTCATTCTAATGATTGTTTCTTTTGCTGTACTGAAGCTCTGGAGTTTAATTAGATCCCATTTGTCTATTTTGGCTTTTGTTAACAATGCTTTTGGTGTTTTAGTCATGAAGTCCTTGCCTATGCATATGTCCTGAGTGGTTTTGCCTAGGTTTTCTTCTAGGATTTTTATGCTGTTAGGCCTTACGTTTAAGTCTTTAATCCATCTGGAGTTAATTTTAGTGTAAGGTATCAGGAAGGGGTTCAGTTTCTGCTTTCTGCACATGGCTAGCCAGTTTTGCCAACACCATTTATTAAACATGGAGTCCTTTCTCCTCCATTGCTTGTTTTTTGGTCAGGTTTGTCAAAGATCAGATGGTTATAGATGTGCGGTGTTGCCTCCAAGGCCTCCGTTCTGTTCCATTGGTCTATATCTCTCTTTTGGTACCAGTATCATGCTGTTTGATTACTGTAGCCTTGCAGTATAGTTTGAAGTCAGGTAGCATGATGCCTACAGTTTTGTTCTTTTTGCTTAGGATTGTATTGCCTATGTGGGTTCTCTTTTGGTTCCATATGAAGTTTAAGGTGTTTTTTTCCAGTTATGTGAAGAAGGTCATTGGTAGCTTGATGGGGATAGCATTGAATCTATAAATTACTTTGGGCAATGTGGCCATTTTCACAATATTGATTCTTTCCAACCATGAACATGGAATATTTTTTATCTGTTTGTGTCCTCTCTTATATCCTTGAGCAGTGGTTTGTAGTTCTTGAAGAGGTCTTTTACATCCTTTGTTTGTTTTATTTCTAGGTATTTTATCCTCATTGTAGCAATTCTGAATGGCAGTTCTTTCTTGATTTAGCTCTGTTTAAGTTTGCTATTGGTTTATAGGAATGCTTGTGATTTCTGCACATTGATTTTGTATCCTGAGATTTTGCCAAAGTTGCTTATCAGCTTAAGGATATTTTGGACTGAGATGATGGGGTCTTCTAAATATACAATCATGTCATCTGCAAATGGAAGCAATTTGACTTCTTCCTTTCCTAATTGAATATGCTTTATTTCTTTTTCTTGCCTGATTGCTCTGGCTAGAACCTCCAATACAATATTGAATAGGAGTGTTGAGACACGGCATCCTTGTCTAATGCCAGTTTACATAGGGAATGCTTTCCGTCTTTGCCTATTCAGTATGATATTGTGTGTGGGTTTGTCATAAATAGCTTTTATTATTTTGAGATACATTCTGTCCATACGTAGTTTATTGAGAGTTTTAGCACAAAGGGCTGTTGACTTTTGTCAAAGCTCTTCTCTGCATCTATTGAGATAATCTTGTGGTTTTTGTCTTTGGTTCTGTTTATATGGTGGATTACGTTTATAGACTTCCATATGTTGAACCAGCTTTGCATCCCCAGGATGAAGCCTACTTGATCATGATGGATAAGGTTTTTGACATGCTGTTGGATTCAGTTTGCCAGTATTTTATTGAAGATTTTTGCATTTATGTTCATCCTGGATATTGGCCTGAAATGTTTTTTTTTTCGTGAGTCTCTTCTGGGTTTTGGTATCAGGATGATGTTCGTCTCATAAAATGATTTGGGAAAGATTTTCTCTTTTTGGATTGGATGGAATAGTTTCAGAAGGAGTGATAACAGCTCCTCTTTGTATGTCTGGTAGAATTTGGCTGGACCCATCTGGACGTGGGATTTTTTGGGTTGGTAGGCTATTAATTGCTGCCTCAACTTCAGCCCTTGTTATGGGTCTATTCAGGGTTTTGACTTCTTCCTGGTTTAGGATTGTGAGGGTGCAAGTGTCCAGGAATTTATCCATTTCTTCCAGGTTTACTGGTTTATGTGCATAGAGTTGTTTGTAGTAATCTGTGATGGAAGTTTGTATTTATGTGGAATTGATGGTGATATCCCCTTTATTGTTTTTCATTGCATCTATTTGATTCTTCTCTTTTTTTGTTTTTATTAATCTGGCTAGTGGTCTATTCTGTTGATCTTTTCAAAAAACCAGCTCCTGGATTTATTGATTTTTTGAAGGATTTTTGTGTCTCTATCTCTTTCAGTTCTGCTCTGATCTTAGTTATTTCTTGTATTCTGCTAGCTTTTGTATTTTTTGATCTTGCTCCTCTAGCTCTTTCAATTTTGATGATAGGGTGTTCATTTTAGATCTTTACTTGCTTCTCATGTGGCCATTTAGTGGTATACATTTTCCTCTAGACACTGTTTTAAATGTGTCCCAGAGATTCTGGCATGTTGTGTCTTCTTTCTTGTTGGTTTTGAAGAACACCTTTATTTCTGTCTTCATTTCATTGTTTATCCAGTAAACATTCAGGAGCCAGTTGTTCAGTTTCCATGAAGTTGTGTGGTTCTGAGTTAGTTTCTTAATTCTGAGTTCTAATTTGATTGCCCTGTGGTCTGAGAGACTGTTATGATTTCCACTCTTTTGCATTTGCTGAGGAGTGATTTACTTCCAAGTATGTGGTCAATTTTAGAGTAGGTGTGATGTGGTGCTGAGAAGAATGTATATTCTGTGAATTTGGGGTGGGAGATTTCTGTATATGTCTTTTAGGTTTGCTTGGTCCAGATCTGAGTTCAAGTCCTGGATATCCTTGTTAATTTTCTGTCTCATTGATCTGTCTGATATTGACAGTGGAGTGTTAAAGTCTCCCACTATTATTGTGTGGAAGTCTAAGGCTCTTTGAAGGTCTTTATGTATCTGGGTGCCCCTGCATGGGGTGCATATATATTTAGGACCATTAGCTTTTCTTGTTGCATTGATTCTTTTACCATTATGTAATGTCCTTGTTTGTCTTTTTTGATTTTTATTAGTTAAAAATCTATTTTATCAGAGATTAGGATTGTAACTCCTGCTTGTTTTTGCTCTCAATTTGCTTGGTAAATCTTCCTCTATTCCTTTATTTTGAGCCTATTTGTGTCCTTGCATGTGAGATGGGTTTCCTGGATACAACACACTGATGCACTTTTTATCCAATTTGCCAGTCTGTGTCTTTTGATTGGGGCATTTAACCATTTACATTAAAGGTTAATATTGTTATGTGTGAATTTGATTCTGCACGTTTGATGCTAGCTGGTTGTTTCGCCCATTAATTGATGCATTTTCTTAATTGTTTTGATTCTTTTAACCAATTGTTTGTTTTTGGAGTGGCTGGTACTGGTTGTTCCTTTCTATGTTTAGTGCTTCTTTCAGGAGCTTTTGTAAGGCAGGCCTGGTGGTGATAAAATCTCTGAGAAATTGCTTGTTGGTAAAGGATTTTATTTCTCCTTCACTTATAAAGCTTAGTTTTGCTGGATATAAAATTCTAGGTTGAAAGTTCTTTTCTTTAAGGATGTTGAGTATTGGCCCACACTCTCTTCTGACTTGTAGGGTTTCTGCTAAGAATTCTACTGTGAGTCTGATGGGCTTCCCTTTGTGGGTAACCAGAACTTTCTCTCTGGCTACCTTAGCATTTTTTTCTTCATGTCAATCCTGGTTAATCTGATGATATTGTGCCTTGGGATTGCTCTTCTTGAGGAATATCTTTGTGGTGTTCTCTGTGTTTCCTGGACTTGAATATTAGCCTGCCTTGCTAGGTGGAAAGTTCTCCTGGATAATATCCTGAAGAGTGTTTTACAGGTTGGATTCATTCTCTCCGTCACATTCAGGTACACCAATCAAACGTAGATTTGGTCTTTTCACAGAATCCCATAATTCTTGGAGGCTTTGTTCATTTCTTTCCACTCTTTTTTCTCTATTCTTGCCTTCTCCTTTTATTTTATTGAGTTGATCTTCAATCTCTGATATTCTTTCTTTCGCATGGCTAATTTGGCTATTGAAACTTGTGTATGCTTCATCAAATTCTTGTGTTGTGTTTTTCAGCTCCATCAAGTCATTTATATTCTTCTCTAAGCTGTTTATTCTAGTTACCATTTCATCAAACCATTTTTCAAGGTTCTTAGTTCCTTTGCATTGGGTTAGAACAAGTTATTTTAGCTCAGAGAAGTTTATTATTACCCACCTTTTGAAGGTTCTTTCTGTCAATACATTAGATTCTTTCTCCATCCAGCTTTGTTTTTTTGCTGGTGAGGGATTGTGATCCCTTGGAGGAGGAGAGACATTTTGATATTGTGTGTTTTCATCCCTTTTGTTCTGGTTTCTTCCCATCTTTGTGGATTTATTTACCTGTGGTCTTTGTAGTGGTGACTTTCAGATGGTTTCTTTGAGTGGACATCCTTTTTGTTGGTGATGAAGTTATTTCTTTCTGTTTTTTAGTTGTCCTTCTAACAGTCAGGATCCCCTGCTGTACAACTGCTGGAGATCCACTCCAGACCCTGCTTGCCTGGGAATCACCTGGAGTGGCTGCAGAACAGTAAGTGTTGCTGTCAGTTTCTTCTTCTCTTATCCTCGTCCTGGAAGGATACACACTTGATGTCAGCCTGAGCTTTCCTTTATGAAATATCTCTTTGGATATTTGGGGGTCAAGGAGCTACTTGAGGAGACAGTCTGTCCCTTATAGAAGCTGAAGTGCTGAGCAGTGAGCTCCATTGTTCTGTTTAGAGCTGCTGAGCTGGTATGTTTATGTCTGCTTCAGTGAAACTTGTAACTGGCTTTTTTCACAGGTGCTTTGTCCTGGGAAGGTGGGGCTTTATTTATAAGTTCCTGATGTGCTGCTGCCTTTTTTCAGAGCTTCTCTGTCCAGTAAGGAGTTAGCCTAGTCACAGTCTGCCAGCAGAGGTATTGCTGAGGTGCTATAGGCTCTGACCAACTGTGATGTGAACTTCCTTATAGTTTTGTTTATAGAGGTTAGTTAGAACTGCTTTGGTAATGGTGGTCTGCCTCAGTAATTGCAGATTGCCTCTGTAATGGCATACTGCCTCATAATGGCAGACTGCTTCGGTAATGGCAGAGTGCCTTGGTAGTGGCACATTGCCTTGGTAACGGAGAACAACCTTACCCCCATAGAGCTGAACCATCCCTGGCCCATCTGTACTTGTGGTGAAACTCTCAATCCTGAGAGTTTCAGATTGCTGGTCTTTGTGGGGGTGGGATCTGCCAAGCCAGATCACCTGGCTCCCTGTTTCAGTCCCCTTTTTTCAGTTGAATGGGTGGCTCTGTCTCCCAGGTGTTCCAGGCACCAGTTGAAACGGGTGCCCCAATTTGTGTGAGTTTTTGTGCAGAGACCCACCGCACTAGCTGAAACAGCCATGCTGGAAACTCGTGGCACTTTTCAGCCCAGGAATCTCCTTGTCTATGGGCAGTAATAACTTGTTTGGACATGTGATGATCACTTACGTTCTGCATTGTTCTCACTGGGAACTGCACTCCAGAGCTGTTCCTGTTTGACCATCTTCTGAAATACTATTTTCTAACACGTTTTAGGCTTTGAATAGCTGTACTTTATTTCTGTCATGAATATTCCTTCTGCCATTCTCCCTAATGTACTCTATATTCAAATTTTGCCTTTTGCACAAATTATTTCAAAAAGTCGCCTGATTTTTATATTTAAGAATGAATTGTTATATGCATGCATGTATATATTTTGCATACCTCTCAGAGCACAAAGTGTAGCAAAAGTTTTTTATTTCTTATGAATATGACATTTTAACTAACATTGTTAATTTCCTGGAAACAAGTATTTTACAATAGTCCAGTGCTGTCTAAAATACAGTATACACATAATATATTAGGTAATTATTGAACACAAGATTGATGAAGTATCAGAAATAAGTTTTTTTTTTTAAGAGGTGGTGCCTTTACTGTGCTACTCAGGTTGGTCTTGAACTCCTAACCTCAAAGGATTCTCTCTCCTTAGCTTCCCAAAGTTCTGGGATTACAGACATGAGCCACTTCTCCTGGACAGAAACAAGTTATAAAGAGTAACACTTGCAGTGCTGCAATGAACATATGTGTGCATGTGTTTTTATAATAGAAGAGTTTATAAACCTTTGGGCATATACCCAGTAATGGGATTGCTGGGTCAAATGGTATTTCTATTTCTACATCCTTGAGGAATCACCAAACTGTCTTCAACAATGGTTGAACTAATTTACATTCCCACCAACAGTGGAACCAAACCAAATGGCCATCAAAGATAGATTGGATAAAGAAAATGTGGCATGTATACACCATGGAATACTATGCAGCCATAAAAAAGGATGAGTTCATGTCCTTTGCAGGGACATGGATGAATCTGGAAACCATCATTCTCAGCAAACTGACACAAGAACAGAAAACCAAACACTGCAGGTTCTCACTCATAAGTTGGTATTGAACAATGAAAACACATGGACACAAGGAGGGGAACATCACACACTGGGGTCTCTTGGGGGTTGGGGGCTAGGGGTTGTGATAGCAGAGGGTGGGGAGACTGGGGAGGTATAACATTAGGAAAAATACTTAATGTAGGTGATGGGAAGATGGAGGCAGCAAACCATCTTGGCATGTCTATACCTATGTAACAATCCTGCAAGATCTGCACATGTGCCCTAGAACTTAAAAAAAAAAATTCAAAATAGTGAAAACAACAACAACAACAACAACAAATAGCCAGAAGAGTGAATTTTGAAAGTTCCGAACAGGAAGAAGTGATAAATATTTGAGGTGATGGCTATGCTGACTACCCTGACCTGATAATTATACATTGTATACATGTATCAAAATATCACACTGTATGCCATAAATATGTACAATTATTATATGTCAACTAAAAATAATAAAAGAAAAAAAGTAACACTTGCTAATTAGTTATAGCACACATATAATGTTAAATATAATAGAGCAGTGAGAAATAATAAATATAGGTTTTTGCCTGGGTGATGGAACTATGCTCTCAGTGTTTGTAGGAGAGAGAGAAGTTTCAGATCAGAAAGTTAAATACAAGCCGCTAAAATATATTTTCTGATAAATATATGCATCGATATAGTAAAATTATATTAACGGTGGATATAAATAAATCATAAGATAGGGTTAGTTTTATAATAAATTTAGCCTAACATTTATTCAGGGAACATGATTTACACATATAAGAATAAGTAAAACACTTCTAAAAAGGAAGTATGGTCAAACACCATTGACTAGTATTTACTTTAATGTAAGGAAATGAGGAGATAAATTATCTCAGGTTTCACTTATCTGAAAATATTTTAACTCTGATAAAAATATAACGTTGTGGGTATAGAATTTTGAGTTGACAAGCATTTTCCCAGAATTTGTTTTTTTAATTGAAATACCATTTATTTTATTTATTTTTCTTTTTATTGCATTTTAGGTTTTGGGGTACATGTGCAGAACATGTAAGATAGTTGCATAGGTACACACGTAGCAGTGTGTTTTGCTGCCTTCTGCCCCTTCACCCACATTTGGCATTTCTCCGCATGCTATCCATCCCCCACTCCCCCCCTGCTGTCCCTCCCCTATTTCCCTCAGTAGACCTCAGTGTGTAGTACTCCCTTCCCTGTGTCCATGTGTTCTCATTGTTTATCACCCGCCTATGAGTGAGAATATACGGTGTTTCCTTTTCTGTTCTTGTGTCAATTTGCTGAGAATGATGTTCTCCAGATTCATCCATGTCCCTACAAGGGACACGAACTCATCATTTTTGATTGCTGCATAATATTCCATGGTGTATATGTGCCACATTTTCCCAGTCCAGTCTATCATCAATGGGCATTTGGGTTGGTTCCAGGTCTTTACTATTGTAAAAAAGTGCTGCAATGAACATTCGTGTGCATGTGTCCTTATAGTAGAACGATTTATAGTCCTTTGGATATGTACCCAG
>JAPYYA010002063.1:0-14434 GCA_028533165.1 Leontopithecus rosalia | reverse complement strand
GAGGCGGATGTTGCAGTGAGCCGAGATCACACCACTGCACTCCAGCCTGGTGACAGAGTGAAACTCTGTCTCAAAAAAAAAAAAAAGAAAAGGAGAAGCTTGACCTTATATATGTTACCCTTAGAGACATTAGAATATAAGTTCCTTGAGGACAGGGATTTGTATCTGCTTTGTTTATTGATACCTCTTATCAGGGAAGACGGCAACATAGCAAGACCCTGTCTCTAGAAAAATTAATTTTAAAAAATAAAAATAAATTTAATTTCAAGAAAAGAATAAATGAAAGGGGAAAAAAAGTGAATTTAGGAGAACATTTGACTTCTGATGATATGTATTGCCAGCTTGTCTCCAGATAGCATACAACAATCCAAACTTGTTCAAGAATCAAATTAATGGAGCCTGTAACAGTGTAAACATGTTTATTCAAGTAGAACTAACTTTTGCCAAGCTGGGCATGGATAGGAGAGAGCGCACACTCAGTAGCTGTAGGCAATTTTTTTAAATTTTTATTTATTTACTTTTTTAGAAATGGGGTTTCACCATGTTGGGCAGGCTGGTCTCAAACTCCTGACCTCAGGTGATCCACCTGCTTCAGCCTCCCAAAGTGCTGGGATTAGAAGTGTGAGCCACCATTGCCCAGTCAGTTGTAGGCATTTTTTAAGACTTGGAAAGCTTAAGTAAGAAAACCTCGGCCAGGTACAATTTGATGGCAAAACCTCATCACTACAAAAAATAGAAAAATCAGCTGGGCGTGGTGGCGCATGCCTGTCATTCCAGCTATTCAGGAGGCTGCGGTGAGAGTATCGCTTGAGCTGGGGAGATTGAGGCTGCAGTGAGACTTGTTCATGCCACTGCACTCTATCCTGGGTGACAGAGCAAGACCCCGTCTCAATTCAAAAACAGAAAAGAAAAACTTTAAGAACACATACATGCCCTTTCTCATCCAGGGTTGGGATGAGGCCTGCAGAGCAGATGCTCTGGGTGGTCAGTGGCCCTGTTGGTGAGCACTGGCATTCCTTGAGGTCAACCTGTGCTGAGGACCAGAACATTTCACCCAAGTATGTAACTAAGAGAGGATCACTCCCAGAAGATTTCGTCCCCAAAAGCAAGAAGGTGAAGGACCCTTGTACCCAGGCAGTGAGGGGCACTACCTCCTGCATGCTTTTAGCTCCTGCCCCTTCCAGCTGAGCCCTCCTGACCAGGAAACCTCACCGGGGCCACCTTCTTCACCCCTCAGTCTCACAGAGACCCTGTAAAACTGAATCAGGCTTGGTGCTGAACACTGGGCCAGGGCAATGTGGGTCCACCAGAGCTGGGTGAGAGTATGACAAAGAGTCAAAGTGAAAGGAAAAATATAAAGACAAATCTCTAAATGTAATGATTTTCCCTTGGGAATCAGAGAATTGCAATTTGGGGCATACACACAGATGAGGTGGTCTTTAGTGTGTCCGAAGGACGAAGAGAAGGTTGGGAGTTTTATTAGGAAGGGAAACATTAGGGCAGGGCGTGGTGGCTTACGCCTGTAATCCAAGCACGTTGGAGGCCAAGGTGGGTGGATCACCTGAGGTCGGGAGTTCAAGACCAGCCTGACCAACATGGTGAAACCCCATCTTTAAAAAAAAAAAAAAATGAAAAAACAAAAGAAAAAGAATAAAAAAAGAAAGGGAAATATTACATGTGGTTTTGACAGAAAGCTTGTTGGCACTGGAGAAGCTTTTGGGAGCTGGCAAGCTCTGATTGGTGAGTGACGGTGGTAGGTAAAGCTAGTTTTAGAGTCACGGCAGGACATTTCAGCAACTACTGGTGAAACTGATTTTACCTACAGCAGGCCATTGCAGCAACTGGGCTTGTGGAGAATTCAGTTATTGGATCAGTGCTATGTGCCCTGACGCTTTTCCAATCTGTCCTCTCTACTCTGATTTAATTGGGTATCACAAGAATGACCCAATTTGCATAATCAACTTTCAAAAGAGAAAGTAGCCAGCTCTGAGGATGCTGTGTAGGCTGAGGCTGGGGACACGCACACCGTCATGTGTCTGAGCAAAATGGCTGGGTCTAGTGCTTCAGCTGCCATGATGAGGGTGCGGTGGGAGGGGGCACATCAGTGGAGGGCTCAGGGATGGTCCCCGCGGAAGTGGAACTGCAAAAGAAGACAATACAGGTGTCAGCAGGAGACAGTCACACAGTGGCCCTCACCGAAGATGGCTGTGTCTTCCTCTGGGACTGTTTCCAGAACAATTACAGTGTCATCAGGCTGTTGGAGGCCACATAGAAGAGAGTGATGCTTGTGTAAGTGCAGCTGGACGTGCTCACTGTGAGGGTGGCCCCAGGACATGGCCACTTGGTGATGCTGACAGCTGACAGTGACCTCTGTACCTTGTGCTGTGGGCGCAGGGCCATCTGGGCCCTGTGCCTGAATTATGCGCCAACCATGATGGCCAACAGGGCATGATTCCTGGTCCCTTGGATAGGATGCTGAAATTCAGGGGAAGCCAGGACCATATGAGATTCCAGGTTGCCTTCTGTGGCCCCGGCTTCACCATTCCATTCCCTGTGAGGGGTACATACACAGTATATGGCTTTGCCCCCTTCAACAACCATCAGCTTGGAACCCCAGGCAGAGATTCTTGCTTCATACCCCAGAACCTGGGATGCTTCAAGAACTCTACCCAGGCCAGGTGGGCGTCTCTGGTGGCAGCACCATACAGTCTTCACAGATTCAGAAGGGAAAGCACGAAGCCTGGGTCGGGCTGAATATAGACAGTGGGCCTTTCATGGATGCTAAGGAAAAGAACATGCCCACTCTCATCTCCAGGCTGGTGCCGTCTCCTCAGTGGCTTTGGGCCTCTGTGGGGTAAACTGTGATCAGTGATGGATGTGTTTTTGCCCGGGACACGGACAGCAACTACCAGCTGGGCTCAGGACAGGATGAGGGTGCCTGCAGCTTGGTGGAGATGATAGACAAAGCGCTGGAGAACGGTGTGGTCCTCTATTAGTCAAAGGCAAGGAGTGGAGCTGATAAAGCCTCTGAGTGACTGGTTCATGCCCCAGAACCTTTCACACAGAACAGGGAAGCAGTGACAGCTACAGTTTCCTGCAGGACTTCCCTATCCCTGAGCACTTTGTCATCTGCCTTTTTCCCAACAGCACAACAGAACCCTTTTCTTCTTTTTCTTACTTCTTTCTGGAATCCTGGGACCTGTAGTATGAAGTAGGGGATGAAAGAAGAGATGGAGTTTGTCAGAAGGAGCATTGCTCACCCCAGAGCTAAGTGGTTAGAAGTTTCCTCCCATGTCCCTACCTTTCATAGTGCAAGCGGTTCTGGCTTTGCCTATCAATAAATCAAAATGTGGCTGGGCACGGTGGTTCAAGTCTGTAATCCCAGCACTTTGGGAGGCCGAGGCAGGTGGATCACTTGAGGTCAGTAGTTCAAGACCAGCCTGGCCAACATGGTGAAACCTGTTTCTACTAAAAATACAAAAATTAGCCAGGCATAGTGGTTTACACCTGTAATCCAAGCTACTTGGGAGGCTAAGGCAGGAGAATTGCTTGAACTCAGGAGGCAGAGGTTGCAGTGAGCCAAGATCGCTCCACTGCATTCCAGCCTGGGCAACAGAGCAAGACTCCATCTCAAAAAAAACAAAGAAATCAAAACATTGACATTGCCCCTGGGAGTTTGTTGTCCATGCTCTCAGAAGCCAGGGCTTGATCAAGCCACACTCTCATGTGCCATTTGTCCTGTCCCTAACATCCACAGGCAGATACCTGGTACAGTCGTCAGACTCAGCCGTCATGAACCCATGCCTGAGGAGACCAGAGGCAGAGGAACCCTGTAGGGAAAAACAGAAAAAGCCTCCACTTCATCCTCTGAAGGTTTGCTGAAAATGAACTGACAATAGGCAGAAGGGCATACAAAATTCATTTTAATGTGCATAGCATGGGGGAATCACAAGAGAATGATTACCCAGTGACTCAGCAGGGTACAGGTACTTATATGCCCTTCTTCATAGAGGAAGGGAAGATGGGAGGTCCAGGAGAAAATGATTTTCAGGGGGAAAGAATGGACCCAATGCTCAGAGAATGGCAAGTAAATCATTTTCTTTGAGGATTGAATGGGACTGGAGAACAATGGTTTAGGGTAATTTTTCTGGGCTCCAGCTGTGGCACAGACTCTTCCTCTGTGATATGAGTTTTAATCTTCTCTTGTTAATGAAATTTCAAACCGGGTGCAGTGGCTCACACCGTAATCACAGCACTTTGGGAGGCTTAGGTAGGCAGATCGCTTGAGCTCAGGACTTTGACACTAGCCTGGGCAATATGGTGAAACCCTGCCTCTACAAAAAAAATTTAAAAATCAGCCAGGTGTGGTGGCATGCACCCATAGTCCCAGCTACTCAGAAGGCTGCGATGGGAGGACTGCTTGAGCCCTGGAAGTTGGGGCTGCAGTGAGCTGTGACCACGCCACTGCACTCTAGCCTGGGTGACAGAGCAAGACCCTATCTCCAAAAAAAAAGAACAAATTTCAAGGAAGGAATTGAGGGTAATTATGTTTCCTCTTCAGGGGCCCAGTTTCTAGGATAAGGGAACTTCAGAGAACGGTCTCATTCTGAGCTTTAGGAGGAGACAATAGATCAGAGAGACAGGAAGCGGGCAGGTCGGAGAGACCTTGAGGCTGCTTCTTTTTTTATTATTTTAATAGTAGAGATGGGGTCTCATTATGTTGCCCAGGTTGGTCTCTAACTCCTGGCCTCAAGTTATCCTCCTGTTTCAGCCTTTCAAAGTGCAGGGTTACAGGCATAAGACATGGAGCCCAGGCCAAGGTCGTTTCTTTAGTTCCATATTTTGGGGTATCATTTTCTGAGTCCCAACAACTCCAAACCAAATATTTGGCTCTGGGAAAGTGTCCATAAAACAAAAAGGACAATAATTCCCCACTCGACCGATTAAAAAAAAAACTAATGAGTTGTTCTCCCAGAAGTCAAAGCATTCTCTGCCCCTCAAGCATCCATCTCTCCAGGCAGCATCACCTGCAGCCCTGGGCCTAAAACTGGAGAAGCCACTCTGAGCAGGGCTTTCCGGGAGAGAAGAGGAGGGTTTTATACACAATCTTATAGCAATATTGAGAGCAGAGAGAGGGAGGGAAATAGTTGGAGAGGCAGGAGCTAGTGCTGAGGGAGAAAGGGAAGAAGGAACTCATACACTGGCTGACAAAATACACAATAGTTTTGATTTTTTTTTTTTTTTTTGAAACGGAGTCTTGCTCTGTCACCCAGGCTGGAATGCAATGGTGCCATCTTGTCTCACTGCAACCTCCGTCTCCCAGGTTCAAGTGATTCTCCTGCCTCAGCCTCCCAAGTAGCTGGGATTACAGGTGCCCACCACCATTCCCGGCTAATTTTGGTATAGTTAGTAGACACAGGGTTTCACCATGTTGGCCAGGCTGGTCTCAAACTCCTGATCTCAAATGATCCACCCACCTCGGCCTCCCAAAAGTGCTGGGATTACAGGCATGAGCCACCACGCCTGACCTTGATTATTTTTAATTGTAAAATATTTTGAAAGGGAGAGCGAAATCTTTTAACACTTTGAATAAATTTAGAGCTCTATAAAACCAGCCATTTGCTTTCTTCACACTTCCTGCTTTCTTTCTTTCTTTTTTTTATTTTTAAATAGAGATGGGGTGTCACCATGTTGGCCAGGCTGGTCTCAAACTCCTGACCTCAGGTGATCCACCCATCTCTGCCTCCCAAAGTGCTGGGATTACAGGTGTGAGCCACCACGTCCAGCCAACACACTTCCTGCTTTCTTAAGGGAGCACCTGCTGTGTGCTAGGCATTGTGGGGAAGGGCAGAGTAAAGCCATATCTGAGAACCTGGAGTCCAGTGATGATGTAAGTGATGTCAAGGCCCAAGGTGCCAGTGCAGCTAGTTCAAAGGGCTCTTCCAATCCGTACAAATCAGAAAAGGAGAGAAGAGTTGATTGAGTTATGTTTGGGTATTTATGTTTCCGGAATCATTGGATTTAAAATAAAAAGATGCTGCATCATAGAAGAAATGGAATGGATCTTTTACTATCTTAATCCCAAAAGAAGATTTTTAAGTAAAGCACATCTCTAGAAATGATTACTGAGATGCTTTTATCATTTTCAACAGCTGACGTCCTTGTATAAACATGATTAATTGTACAATAACTCTGACTTTGAAGACAACTTATGTATCTTAGTGTATGTTAGTGTACATTATGTATATTAATTTTGTTCTCTTTTTTTTTTGAGATGGAGTCTCACTCTGTCACCAGGCTGGAGTACAGTGAAGAGATCTCAGCTCACTGCAACCTCCGCCCCCGGGTTCAAGTGATTCTCCTGCCTCAGCCTCCCAAGTAGCTGGAACTACAGAACAGTGTTCTTTTTTTTTTGAGATGGAGTTTCGCTGTTGTTACCCAGACTGGAGTGCAATGGCAGGATCTCGGCTCACCGCAACCTCTGCCACCTGGGTTCAAGCAATTCTCCTTCCTCAGCCTCCTGAGTAGCTGGGACTACAGGCGCACACCACCATGCCCAGCTAGTTTTTGTATTTTTAGTAGAGACGCGGGTTTCACCTTGTTGACCAGGATGATCTCGATCTCTTGATCTCGTGATCCACCCACCTCGGCTTCCCAAAGTGCTGGGATTATAGGCGTGAGCCACCGCACCCTGCCACACAGAACAGTATTCTTAAATCTAGTTTAGCCAGGTGTGGTGGTTCATGCCTGTAATCCCAGCACTTTGGGAGGCTGAGGTGGGTGGATCACGAGATCAGGGATTTGAGACCAGCCTGATCAACATGGTGAAACCCCATCTTTACTTTTTAAAAATATAAAAATTAGCCGGGCATTGTGGCGTGCACCTGTAATCCCAGACACTTGGGAGGCTGAGGCAGGAGAATTGCTTGAACCCAGGAGGTGGAAGTTGTGGTGAGCCAAGAGCATGCCATTGCACTCTAGTCTGGGCAAGAGAGCGAGACTGTCTCAAAAAAAATATATATATATAGTTTAATACCTTTGCCTGCTAAAGGGTGGGATCTTTTGTTACAAGGATGATTAGCAAGTGTTAGGGATCTTCTCCTAAATGTAATCAGAATGCCTGGAGGAACACTGAGTCATTGTTACTTAGTACAATTACTCTCATATCTCTTTTAGAGTCTATCTGCACTTTAATGAAGCAGTTGGGCATTTGGCTGAAGGGAAAAAACTCAAAGTTGTGTTTCAGGTGCTGGGGCTGGTGGGGGCAGGAGAGGTAAGGTGTGCGTGCCTTAGGGTTAGCTTTGGGTGATTGGGTGGTCTTTTCCTCAAGATAATACTTCCTAGGGTATCCTAAAGTGCCTGGCCCACAGGTAGAGATTTAGGTATGTGGGTGATAGACTCCTCATTCCCAGGCCTGGTCACAGCCCCATAGCTGCTCATACAGACATTCAAGCAGGAAAAAGCATCTTTCTCTCTCTGTTTTTTCTTAATAGAGAGAGGGTCTCCCTATGTTGCCCAAGCTGGTCTTGAACTCCTGGGCTCTAGGGGTCCTCCTGCTTTAGCCTCCCAAAGTGCTAGGATTACAGGCGTGAGCCACCATGCCTGGTCTCCCCTCCCCTCCACTCCCCTCCTTTCCTTCCTACCTCCTGCATTTGTTTTCTTTCATTTTCCTTTCTTTCTTTCATTCCCTCCTTTCTCCTTCTTTTCTTTTTTTCCTTCTTTCTTTTCTTTCTGGGTCTCACACCCATCTCTCAGGCTGGAGTGCAGTGGCATGATCTCGGCTCACTTCAGCCTCGACCTCCTGGGCTCAGTGATTCTCCCATCTCTGCATCCCAAGTAGCTGCACTACAGGCGTGCACCACTGTGCCCAACTAATTTTTTCTGTTTTTAGTGGAGACAGAGTTTCGCCATGTTGCCCAGGCTGTATTTTCTTTCTTTCCACTGGAAATGTTTATTAGGGAAAGGCAGGGAAAAAAAGACTGCAACAAAACTGATAGCAAATGAATGGCTGCAGAAGTAAACTGTGCAAAACTGGCCTTGCAAGTTTTCCCCTTCTAATTTAGTCTTTGCTCATTGCTACAGTTACTGTCGCTAACTGCAGCCAAAGAGCTAGAGAAGGCCGGGCGCGGTGGCTCAGGCCGGTAATCCCAGCACTTTGAGGGGCCGAGGCGGGTGGATCACGAGGTCAAGAGATCCAGACCATCCTGGTCAACATGGTGAAAACCCGTCTCTACTAAAAATACAAAAAATTAGCTGGGCATGGTGGCGCGTGCCTGTAATCCCAGCTACTCAGGAGGCTGAGGCAGGAGAATTGCCTGAACTCAGGAGGCGGAGGTTGCGGTGAGCCGATATGGCGCCATTGCACTCCAGCCTGGGTAACAAGAGCGAAACTGTCTCAAAAAAAAAAAAAAAAGATCTAGAGAAGATGCTTGTATTAATGTTATGATGTAGTCAAAAGAGCTCTAGATCTGGAAGCAAATCTGAAATCTGATCCTCCTTTAGCACTTCTTAGCTGTTAGGATTATCTTGAGCGACTTATACCTTGCCTGTCGTTTCTCATTTTCCATTAAATCTTCCATTTTTTTCCCCCTTTGGTGAACAGATTTGCCTTTGAGCTCCTCTTTAAGATGATAACAACAATATTTTATCCTGTCATTGAAGGCAGGGGACTGGACTAGTTAATTTCTTGTACCCACCAGTTCCAGGATCGTAACATTCTGTGAATTAGAGAAAACCAACTGTAAGCTGGTGCCAGACTCTTGAACATGAAGCAAGTATGGGACATACCAATGTTTCAGCATGTAACTGCCCACACAACAAACTGTTGTTTATAGAACACTAACTATGCACACAATAGCGATGATGACATGTTATCTTTGAGCATTTACTCCTCACAATAACCCCATGAGCTAGTTTCTATCATTATCCCCACTTAAAAATATAGAAACTGAGGCACAGGAAAGCCAAGTCAAGTGTCCACAGCACAAAATCAATAAGCAGCAGAGATGATTTTGAACAGAAACCATTTGACGAAATTAATAAAGAGGCATAGGGAATTTTGAGAGGTGATGGAAATTTTTTTTATTATAAAATTAAATGTCAAAGGTGGAGAAATGTTCCCCAGAGAGCAGTTTCAAAACTATAGCCGAGTTTCATTTGTTATATTTTATTTTTGTTTATTATAAATTTTTTTTTTTTGAGAGATAAGGTCTCACTGTGTTGCCCAGGCTGGAGGTGTGATCGTAGCTCACCAAGGCCTCAAACTCCTGGGCTCCAGCCATCCTCCCGTCTCAGGCTCCCAAGTAGCTGGGACTAGTGTGTACCACCATACCCAGTTGGAAATGGTCTCTTGATGAAAACATTCTATGTTGGCTGGGCATGGTGGCTCGCGCCTGTAATCTCAGCACTTTGGGAGGCCGAGGCAGGCGAATCACCTGAGGTCAGGAGTTCAAGACCAGCTTGGCCAACATGGTGAAACCCTGTCTTTAAAAAAAAAAAGAGAGAGAGAAAGAAAGAAAATATTCTTTTTTTTTTTGAGACAGAGTTTCGCTCTTGTTTCCCAGGCCGGAGTGCAATGGTGCAATCTCAGCTCACCACAACCTCTGTCTCCTGGGTTCAAGCAATTCTCCTGCCTCAGCCTCCCAAGTAGCTGGGACTACAGGCCTGTGCCACCATGCCTAGCTAACTTTTGTATTTTTAGTAGAGATGGGGTTTCACCATGTTGACCAGGATGGTCGCGATCTCTTGACCTCGTGATCCACCCGTCTCGGCCCCGCAAAGTGCTGGGATTATAGGCGTGAGCCACCACGCCCAACCAGAAAGAAAATATTCTATGTCTGGGTGGTTATAAAACTATAGAACTGTACACCTAAAGAGGGTGAATTTCACTCTATGTAAGTTACATTTTAATAAACCTGTCTTTTAGAACAACAACAACAAAAAAAAAAAACAGAATGAAGAACAAACAATTAAAAACGAACAAAAAAACTGAATGAAGCCAAGAGCTAACGGAGGGAGGCTGGAGGAAGGAAGTTGGGGCTGGAGGAAGAGCGGGCTGGAGGCAAGGAAGAGCACTCTGGGCACACTGACAGGCAAGCACAGCAGCCGCCTGGAGAGCCCCACCTCTGGTATCTGTTTCCATCCTTCAGGGAGAAAAACAAGAAGATAAATTCAGCTTCCCTTTTTCCTTTGTCGGTGGCCCTCTCCCTTCACCTTGATTCCATTATCTCGCTTCAGAGGGCAGTCTCTGAACTCAGTTCCAGCTGCTGAAAGTGGAGGGCTGGACATTTGATCTCCTCTTGATTTGACCAGAACAGCCTGTTCAGAGATGGGACAATCAGTAACGCAGGGGTTTTGGCAAAGAATCAGATTGTACTGATCTAAGTAAGTGAATGAATGAATACATTAGTGTTTTTACTGCCAGCAATCTGGTAACAATTCTTAAAAACACATCCAGTAAGGGTTAAGTAGGAAATAATGGTGTTCCCTTGCCAACATCATCCCGGCGTGTGGAGAATTATTTTCAAATTTCTATTTTGGATGCAGGCAGAAAAGGTGGACAAGGTTTGAAAAATTATGCTCACTACGGGATCATCTGTATCCCAAACCTCAGCATCACACAATATACCCATGTAACTAATCTACATGCATCCCCTGAATCTAAAATAAAAGTTAAACATTTTTTAAAGTTCCATTTTGGTGAATGCATTTCATATCTCCCTAGACTGGAGCCTCTGACTCTCTCAGGACACCCCTCAGACAGGAGAGCTGTCTAATCACAATCTGTCTAGGATTACAGGATTATGTGATCATCAGAGGTCAGGAGTTCAAAGTATATACATCTAGAGGAAAAAGTGCACAAACTGCACGTGATTTGCTCAATAATTTTTCTTAAAGTGAACATAATCCTATAACCCTAGATCAAGAAAGAAAACTTTATTAGACTCATTCCTTTAGACGGAGTTTTGCTCTTGTTGCCTATTCATGATCTGTTCATTTCATCCTGAATTACAACCCTAAATCCTTTGCTGAGTTGTCATTTTCAAGAGATCAAAGTGTACTTGTTAAAGACTTAAAGTTGGCCGGGCGCGGTGGCTCAAGACTGTAATCCCAGCACTTTGGGAGGCCGAGGCAGGTGGATCACGAGGTCAAGAGATCGAGACCATCCTGGTCAACATGGTGAAAACCCGTCTCTACTAAAAAAAATACAAAAAATTAGCTGGGCATGGTGGTGCGTGCCTGTAATCCCAGCTACTCCGGAGGCTGAGGCAGGAGAATTGCCTGAACCCAAGAGGCGGAGGTTTGGTGAGCCGAGACCGCACCATTTGCCCTCCAGCCTGGGTAACAAGAACAAAACTCCTTCTCAAAAAAAAATAACACTAAAAATAAATAAATAAATACTTAAAGTTGATTAAATAGCAAAATAAACCACTTACCTTCCTGCACATCTTCAATCCCCAGAGCTAGTTGTTCATTTGTTAACAAAATACTGCCTCTTGTGACAAGAGTTTTGGTGACCAAGAAACCACACTATCAGAATTTTAGGGCTGGGTGCGGTGGCTCACATTTGTAATCCCAGCACTTTGGGAGGCTGAGGTGAGTAGATCACAAGGTCAGAAGTTCAAGACCAGCCTGGCCAAGATGGTGAAACACTGTCTCTACTAAAAAAAAAAAAGTGGCAGGTGCCTATAATCCCAGGTCTCGGGAGGCTGAGGCAGGAGAATTGCTTGAACCTGGGCAGCAGAGGTGGCAGTGAGCTAAGATCGCACCACTGCACTCCAGCCTGGCAATTGAGCAAGACCCCTTCTCAAAAAAAAAATTTTAGAAGAAAGTTACTTTCATTTCATATTTAAATTGTTTCTTGTTTTGTTTTGTTTTTTTGAGACAGAGTTTCACTCTTGTTGCCCAGGCTGGAGTGCAGTGGTGCGATCTTGGCCCACCTCAACCTCCACCTCCTGGGTTCAAGCGATTCTCCTGCCTCAATCTCCAGAGTAGCTGGAATTACAGGTGTGCACCACCATGCCCAGCTATTGTTTTCTATTTTTAGTAGAGACAGGGTCTCATCATGTTAGCCAGGCTGGTGTCGAACTCCTAACATCAGGTGATCCACCCGCCTCAGCCTCCCAAAGTGCTGAGATTTCAGGCATGAGCCAAGATCATACCACTGCACTCCAGCCACTGTGCCTGGCTCACCTCGACCTGTCAAAGTGCTGGGATTAGAGGCATGAGCCACCTCACCTGACCCACCAGATTCTTTTCTCTCTTTCTCCCACTCTCCCTTATTTCAGGTTCAGAATACATGTGCAGGTTTGTTACATAGGTAAACCATGTGTCACGGGGTTTGGTGTACAGAAAATTTTGTCCCCAGGTAATGAGCATAGTACCCAATAGGTATTTTTTCTGATCCTCTCCCTGCTCCGACTTTCCACCCTCAAATACACCCCACTGCCTGCTGTTTACCTCCTAGTGTCCACGTATTCCTGTTCTGTAGCTCCCATTTATAACTGAGAACATGTAGTATTTAATTTTCTGGTTTTGCATTAGTTTGATTAGAATAATGGCGCTGGCTCCATCAATGTTGCTGCAAAAGACATGATCTATTTTTTAATGGCTGCATAGTATTCCATGATATATATGTAACCAGATTTTCTATCATTATTATTATTTTGTTGTTGTTGAGATGGAGTTTCTCTCTTGTTGCCCAGGCTGGAGTGCAATGTGCAATCTCAGCTCGTGGCAACCTCTGCCTCCCAGGTTCAAGCAATTCTCCTGCCTCAGCCTCCCAAGTAGCTGGGATTACAGGCATGCACCACCATGCCTGGCTAAATTTGTATTTTTAGTAGAGAAGGAGTTTCTCTATGTTGTCAGGATGGTCTCGAACTCTCGACCTCAGGTGATCTGCCCGCCTCAGCCTCTCAAAGTGTTGGGATTGCAGGTGTGAGCCACCTCACCCAGATTTTTTCTTTTCTTTTCCTTTCTTTTTCTTTTCTTTTCTTTTCTTTTTTTTTTTTTTTTTTTTGAGACAGAATCTCACTCTGTTGCCCAGGCTGGAATAAAAATGGCACCATCTTGGCTCACTGAGACCTCTGCCTCCTGGGTTCAGATGATTCTTGTGCCTCAGCCTCCCTGGTAGCTGCGACTACAGGTATGTTCCACCATACCTAGGTAAATTTTTTTTGAGACAAGGTTTTACTCTTGTCACCCAGGCTGGAGTGCAATGGTGCAATCTTGGCTCACTACAACCTCCGTCTCCCAGGTTCAGGCAATTCTCCCACCTCAGCTTCCTGAGTAGCTGTGATTACAGGCGTGCACCACCATACCCAGCTAACTTTTATATTTTTGGTAGAGACAGGGTTTCACCACGTTGGCCAGGCTCGTCTCGAACTCCTGACGTCAGGTGATCTACCCGCCTTGGCTTCCCAAAGTGCTGGGATTACAGGCACGAGCCACCATGTCCAGCCTTTTAAAAAAATTTTATTAGAGACAGGGCTTTGCCATGTTGGCCAGGTTGGTGTTGAACTCCTGGCCTCAAGTGATCCGCCTACCTCGGCCTCCCAAAGCACTGGGATTACAGGAGTGAGCCACGACACCCAAGCCACATCTTCTTTTTCCAGTTGATTTAGGTTGATTCCATGTCTTTGCTATTGTGAATAGCACTGCAATGAACATATGAGTGCATGGATATTTATAATAATTACTTCTATTCCTTCAGGTATACACCCAGTAATGGGATTGCTGGGTTGAATGGTAGCTCTATTTTAAGTTCTCTGCGGAGTTGCCACACAGCTTTCCACAATGGCTGAACTAATTTACACTTCCACCAGCAGTATGTAAATGCTCCCTTTTCTTCACAACCTCACCAGCATCTGTTATTCTTTGCCTTTTTTTTTTTTTTTTTTTAATCTGAGACAGAGTTCCACTCTCTGGCCCAGGCAGGAGTGTAGTGGCATGATCTTGGCTCACTCTTGGCCTCCTGGGGTCAAGTGATTCTTGTGCCTCAGCCTCCTGAGTAGCTGGGATTATAGGCACCCACAACCATGCCCAGCTAATTTTTGTATTTTTAGTAGGGATGTGGTTGCAGCACATTTGCCAGGCTGGTCTTGAACTCCTGACCTCAGGTGATCGTCCCGCCTTGGCCTCCCAAAATGCTAGGATTACGAGCTTGAGCCACCACACTGGCCACCATGCTCCCCTATTTTTTTTTTCTTTTTGTTACAGAGTTTTGCTCTGGTTGCCCAGGCTGGAGTGCAATGGCGAGATCTCAGCTCACTGCAACCTCCACCTCCAGGTTTCAAGCAGTTCTCTTGCTTCAGCCTCCCGAGTAGCTGGGATTACAGGCATGCACCACCACACCCAGCTAAATTTGTATTTTTAGTAGAGACAGGGTTTCTCCATGTTGGTCAGTCTGGTCTCGAACTCCCAGCCTCAGGTGATC
>JAPYYA010002062.1:0-14434 GCA_028533165.1 Leontopithecus rosalia | reverse complement strand
CTCACAGAAGTTTCTCATTACCCACCTTCTGAAGTCTGATTCCATCATTTCATCACTCTCATTCTCCGTCCAGCTTTGTTCCCTTGCTGGTGAGGAGTTTTGGTCTTTGGTAGGCAGTGAGGTGTTCTGGTTTCGGGTATTTTCCTCCTTTTTGCGCTGGTTTCTTCCCATCTTTGTGGATTTATCCACCTGTCGTCTGAGTAGTTGCTGATTTTTCGATTGGGTCTCTGAGTCGAGGCCCAGATTGTTGATGATGAAGTATTTCTGTTTCTTAATATTCCTTCTAACTGTTTAGCCCCTCTGCTGTAAGACTGCTGAGGTGCACTCCGGGCCCTGCTTGCCTGGGGTACACCTGTAGCAGCTGCAGAACAGTGAGGGATGATGCTACCAGTTTCTTCTTCTATCTTTGTCCCAGAATGATGCCTGCCAAATGTCAGTCTGATCAGTCCTTTTTGAGGTGATTCTTTGGGTATATGGGGGTCAGGGAGCTTCTTGAGGAGATGATCTGTACTTTATAGGAGCTCAAGTGCTGTTCTGTGAGCTCCGTTGTTCATTCAGTGTTGCTAGGCAAGTACGTTTAAGTCTGTTGTGGCAGAACTCATGTAACCAGTTATTTTCCTCAGATGCTCTGTCTCGGGGAGTTAGGGCTTTATTTGTGAGTATCCGTTGCGCTGTCCTGCCCAGCTAGGAGGCAGTCTAGTCACTATTTGGCTGCCGAGGCTCTGCCCTGCTGGCGTGAGGTCCGCCTTTTTGCTGTGGGCTCCGTCCTGCTGTTTTGCGCTCCGCCCTACTGATGTAGGCTCCGCCCTGCTGATGTGGGCTCTGCCCTGTCGGTAGAGTCTCTCTGTTATTGCGGGTTGCCTTGGCAACGGCTGACTGCGTCAGCAGTGGGCGGGTACCTCAGTAGGGGCCGAAGCTCTCGGCAATGGCAGACGCCCCTCCCCCACCGAGCTGCACAGTCACGTGTTCAGCTCTTCCCGCAGTGGAACTCTCAACCCCTGGCACTCCGAATCGACTTATTGCTTGTCCCTGTGGGGGTGGACCCGTTGAGCCTGATCACTTGGCTCCCTGCCTCCGAGCCTTTTTGCTTTTTTTTTTTTAAGTTGTAGGGTTGACTCTCTCCCAGGTGCCTCAGCCGCTGGCCAAAACGGCACCGGGATCTGTGTGATTTCCCGTGCAGCGACCTGCTGCGCTGGTGCACAATTCACCTCCCAGAAATCTCCTGGTCTAGTTCACCGTCCAAAACCCGTTCAATCAGATGAACATAGCAATCTGCCCTCCCAAGTCTCAAATTGCCGGTTTAACAGGGCACCCAGATCCGTGTGTTTCATGTGCTGTGCTGCTGCGGCGGCGCTGGCTGCCTGGCCGTGCCAGCGGAGAGTGCTGCGCTTGAGTCCTGCGTGCCTTTTACACCTGGGCTTTTCCCCCGCTCTGTGGGCTATAAGGATCCGTCTGAAAATGCGGTGTTTGCTCATCCTCTGCGTCTTGACTGAGAGCTGCAGTGGTGAGTTGCTTCTAGAGCACCATCTTCTTCCCCTCCCCTGGAATAGAACTCTTTGTGCTCAGCTTCAGTTCTCACAACCTCCCAGCTCTAAGTGCCTGCAGGACACCAGGTCACCTCCTTGCTACCTCACCTGAGTGAACCTTCCTGTGAAGGAAGGCCAAATTTAACCAATAAAAGTACCGGACACCCACTTACATTTGAATTTCAGATAAACAATGAATAATTATGTAGTATAAGTATGATCCATGCACTATGTAGGACATACTTATATTAAGCAATTATCTATTGTTCATCTGAAATTCATATTTAACAGGGCATCCTGCATTTATCCGGCAGCCGTATTCCTACAGCCCACATGGTGGTTGGCACCTGCCGCCGATACTGCTTGACTGAAAATAGCATAATATCCTATTTTGCAGTAGTGTTTGGGAATGAATACTATAGGCTGCAAGGGTAACATTTGTGTCATATTTGGAGGACGTTTCCACCATATATAAAGCCTGTGCCTCGTGGATTGCAAATGAGACCCAGTTCCAGAGGGGGGTGGAAATGAGTTAGAAAGCAGTTAGAAAACAACCCCAGGGGATCCGAGACGCGAGCTTCATCTGCCAAGTATTTTATTCTTGTTAATTCATAACAGTGTCTTTAAAATCCTGGGCTAGAATTTGAGAACAGTCAGTGTGTGCGACAGTCATTACTCCGTGGAGACACCCACTCCGCCAGCCCGGCGCCCTTCTTGCGTTCTTGGTGCCACAGCGGCCTCCAGTGGTTCTCTGAGGAACCACACGCTGTCTCTACAGCCAAGATCCAGCCTGTTCCTAAAGCCAGGGCAAAGGGCGGTGGCGCCCTGTGGCTGCCCAGGGGCCTGGGCTGTGTGGCAGGATCAGAGCCTTAAGGCACAAGTCCAAGCGCGCGCCACCGTGGAAACAAAGCCCTTCCCTGTTGCTGCGAAGCTCAGACCAGACAGGGTTCTATTTCATC
The DNA here is from genome assembly GCA_028533165.1 of Leontopithecus rosalia. NCBI lineage: Eukaryota > Metazoa > Chordata > Mammalia > Primates > Cebidae > Leontopithecus > Leontopithecus rosalia. The sequence goes on along the minus strand of JAPYYA010002062.1, from coordinate 11,949 downwards.
TTCCACGCCAACGTGTAATGTATCTGCTGACCCAATTTTACAGATGTTCTCTTCAAAACGGACTCGGCTTTGTGAATATTTTTCTTTATCAAGCCGTGGTGATAGAAATGTTAAAAAGTGGGTGGGGGTGCTTGAAATAGAATGAGACACTGTTCTGCTCAGAATTCTTATTCTACCAATTGGTTGGACTGGAATGAATAGCGGGGGGATGTGGGAAAGGTAAAACCACTGGAATTAAGACCCCCTACCCCGGCCCAGTGCCTCTTACCGCCAACCTAGCAACAGTCTCGCTTCATTTCCTAGAAAGGGCGGCACCAGAGATCCATTATTGAAAACACGCGACTCCTATAACCTTGTTCATTTTCATATGTGTAGCTCAGGGCAAGAGGTTCTCTGCTACGGCTTCCCTTTGATTTGAAAGCAATACAAAGAATAAAGGAAAATCAAAACTGTGGCCACAGCAAGGCTGACGCTTGATCCTTCCACACATATGCGTGCCCTCCAGTTACTACAAAGGCAATTTTCCAAACGGGTGGTCGCCAGCCTTCTGCCTTTCACAAGGTGATTTTCTGGCAGTTTCATAGCTTCGAGGTGGCTCCTTTGCACATCATTTCAGCTGAAATCTACTCCGTGGATCAGGAGACCCAAAGAAGAGAAACGCTGTGGAAGCAGCAGTCCTTGCAGAGGAGTGGACTTGAAGGTGGGCCGAAAACAGACTTGGTGGACTTGGATCTAAGACTGCTTCCACTTGGCTGGCTGTGTCTCCTTGGTGGAGCTGCTTGCCTCCTCTGGACTTTTAGCTCCCACCTCAGAATAAGGAGCTGCAGTGGTGCATGCCTGTAGTCCCTGCTACTTGGGAGGCTGAAGCAGGAGAATCGCTTAAGCCCAGGAAATCAAGCCTAGTCTGGGCAACATAGGGAGACCCTGCCCCTAAAAAAACAAAGGGAAAAAAATGAATAAGGAGCTGGATGGGTGTCCTTCCAACTCCCAGTCTCTGATTCAAGCTACAGTAGCTTTGTTTGGTGTTTCTCAAACTCTTTAACGACAGTTCTTTTCGTTCATTCATTTAGCATGTATGTAAGTGCCTAAAATTGCCAGGCCCTAGGTTAGAGGCTTAGTCTAGAAAAAATGAATAAGAAATGCCCCCTTCCCTAGAAATAGGTCATTGCAAAGCAACATATGAAGTACTAGAGGGAAGACAGGAACTCAGATTCTGAGCACCCTGCTGATGGGAGTGTGAATTTCTGTTACCTCTTTGGAGCAATTTGGCACTAGCTTCCAGATTTTCAACTGCGTACACTTCCTCAGTCGGGAGCCCTGGTTGTTTTACTGACTGGTTAATGTAAGCAGAAAAAAGGTTTTTGGGGTTTTTTTGTCTGTTTGTTTTTGAAAGGCTTGAGTAGCTCATAGAATCCCAGGGAAGTCTCAAACCTAAAAAAACAGATAAGAACCATGGTGACCAGGCAAGCTGCCATAACTATAGTGCCACTGCCTGTGCTGGACGCTGTTTACTGTCACTGTGGAGCCTTCCTCTGGGGGAAGATGAATTCACCCTGGTTCCTGCTTTTCCAACTCAAGGAGGAAAGCATCTTGCTGAGTTGAGTCAAAGTCACATGCCTGCTCTCTAGCCACAAGGAAGTCATAGGAAAATGAGCTGGCATTTTTCACCTCTGCAGTGGCAAGTGGGCTCTGCCTGTCACTCAAAATAATTGAGTGCAGAATTTCCCAAGTAGAGAAAGACACTTATGATGCTGGTGTCCAACATCATGTCAAATGACCTCTACACATGCCTTTGATTTGAGAATTCTATTTCTACAGTTTTATCCTTTAGAGGTACATTAATACACAAGTACACAAAGATGGCTACATGGTGATGTTCTCTGCATCGTACTTTGTAATAGCAATGACCCTGGAAACAACCTAAAGAGTCAGCAATAGAAGCTTAGGAAAATGACAGAAAACAAAGCAGCCATTATAAAACCTGTACTCATTCATTCCACAAACATCCGTTGTGGGTGTTACTGTGTACTAGGTACTAGGAGACAATGACGCAAAAATAGACACTCTGCCTCTGTGGAGCTTACTGGGGAAACAGAAACAAATGAAATAACTACACAAACCAATGTAAAAGTATAACCAAGCTGAGGACTTTGAAGAAGTGGTATGTGTGTGATGCAAGCTGCTATGCGACCTAGTCAAAGGCATCAGGGAAGGATGTCCTTGGGAACAAAGGGTTAAGTTGGCCCTGGAGATGGAGTAGGAGTGAAAACAAGGAGGTGTGGTAGGTCAGCAGGGGCCAAACCACAAAGGGTCTACACAAAGGGCAGGTTCAGGAGTTTTCTGCTTGTATTCATAGTAATGGTAAGCCATTGTGATGTTTGGGAGGAGGGAGAGGACGGTGGTACAAGTGGTAGGCAGTGACACAATCAGGTTTCCATTTTGCAAACTTCATATTCAGAACTGTGTGAACTTGTTTGCAGTGTAGCAAGAGGGGGAGAGCAGTTAGGAAGTGGTTGCATGTCCAAGTGACAGGAGATGGCTTCAGAATGGTACTTGGAGCAGGGAGAAACCTGGATGGACACTGATACACAGAGTATCAGTGGATCCATGGATCACACGGATACATGGATACACAAAGAGGTAAAATCCACAGGCCTGGTGGTGGATATCTCTATCCCATAGAGTTTCTGAGCTATCTAAGTCCCGCTGTGAGCAAAGAGTCATGAAAGTCAAGGCTAAGAAAAGCAGCAGCCTCAGTATTAACTTTTGTGGAAACATTTACATTCATTAGATGTCTTGGGAGAGGAAGGAAACTCAGGTTTCTGCTTTTTTCCTCCAGGAAATGGCCTCACATGTTCGTATAGAAATTCTTCCAATTTGTGTGTCATAGAAATGTGGAATTCGGGAAATCATGCAGTGTGAAAAGCAGACTAGAGGTGCCGTACCACCACACAGCCAGGTTGTAAAACAGGATGTGGAAAAACCAATAGAATATGGAGTATGATCCATTTTCATATGCATATTATTCAGAGGAACGATCCCTGTGCCACTGGTGTCAGATAATTTTCTTTGCTTTTGTGTATTTTTCTAATTTTTTGTGATGAATAGGTAATACTTTTTCAACAAAGGAAAAATGCAATATTAGTTTTTAAAAGAAATCACCTAATTAACTTCTCTTTTATAGGAGAGGAAACTGAGATGGGAGAGTCTCTCCACCAAACAGGAAGAAAGAGAAAATGCAACCTACTACCACTACATAAAATGGTTTGTTTTCAAATATTCATCTTTATTTGAAAACTCCTTGCAATCTTTAAAATGTTTTCAAGGCTACATGCAAAGAGCCACTCACCTTATATAGTCAGCCAGCTATTTTAAAAATTGAGCGTGCATTCTGCAATCATAAAAGTCTCAGAGAAAGGGGGGATTTTAGTAGTTTTTGTTTCTCTGGCAAATGGTTGCCTATGTTAGGGTTTCTCAGACTTGGAACTACTGCCATTTAGGCCAGATAGTTCTGTATTGTCGAATTGCTCTCTGTGTGTGATTCCTATCATCCCTGGCCTCTACACACTAGATGCTAGTAGCAGCCTTTCCCCAGTTGTGATAACCAAATATGACCCTAGACACTGACAAATGTCCCGAGAGAAGAATTGCTCCCTATTGAGAACCTCTTGCCTAAGTGATGCTTACATACCTCAGATGACAGCTCACCACACTTAGGAGCAGGCTCCTCTAATGGTAATCTGCGATATTAGAAAGTTCAACCTCTGAATGACCATCTGTCTCCCTGCAGGGTCCAGCACTGGGTCTTCCCTTGGGGATCTAGATAGTGTGTTTAATCTCTCTTGCCTCTGATGGTTCTTCAGAAATTTCAGGATAATGCCATGCTCTCCCTCGCAACCCGCGCTACCTTTACCCACCCGAGTCTTTTCTCTCCCCATTCGAACACTCCTTCAGCTGTTCCTTGCATGACATGCTGGGTCTCATCGATCTTAGGGCTGTCCTCTGAACATGCTCCTGTTTTGTTCACATTTCCATGACAGCTCCATGTTCACCACTGAACACAATTCTCCAGGTGCTGGCTGACGGTGGCACATAGGCAGAGCAGCTTACCCCCTCCTTCCTCCTGAATACCCATTTATGTAGTCTGAGATGTACTTCACTTCCTGGCAGCCACATCACACGACACCCCCATCCTAAGCTGTTGGCCACGATGTGAAGGGTGGCATGTGCAATACTGCTCCCTTGGGTCACCCCTCCCTAGCACCTTGGTCCTGGGGCCTGCCTGTTAGGCCTCCATTTATCCTTTTCAAACTTCAGCAGTTCCCAAGAATTGTTAAGCATGCTTGCCTCTGAAGATAATAGGGTAGCTGGGGAACAAAATGGAAGAGAAAATGACTCTTCATTATATACATGTTTGTGCCTTTTTTTGTTTGAGACAGGGTCCCATTCTGTCACCCAGGCCAGAGTGCAGTGGCATGACCAAAGCTCACTGCAGCCTTGAACTCCCAAGCTTAAGTGATCCACCTGACTCTGACTCACGAGTAGCTGGGACTAGAGGTGCCGTGCCACCATACCCAGCTAATTTTAAAAAATTATTTTTTGCAAAGATGGAGGTCTTGTTATGCTGCCCTGACTAGTCTAAGAGCTTCTGACCTCAAGCGACCTTCCCATATGTTTGTGCCATTTAAACTTCGTACCTTACACAATAAACAAGCCAGTAAATGAATACATTGAAGTTACTTCACCTGCTGAGATCTACTCAATTACTCCAGCCTTCCCTGATCTACTTGGAAATATATGTCTTCCAATGTCCTCACCAATATAAGAGGGACTGCCTTCCAAATCTTTAGTCAAAACCAATAGGATAGGTAGAAAAAGATAAACTAAGGCTCACAAGGCACTAGGCCAAGACCACTAAGCAGGCCAGTGGTTTGCTTGGGGTCCCAAATTTCCAGTTGGGACCCCAAGAACCCACTAGTTTAATTTCTTTACCTTGTTGCTATTGCACATATGGTTTCTCTAAGCATACCTAATTGGTCAGCCCACTTCCTCTTTCTGGGGAGTCTCTGTACTATAACTGCAGGGCAAGCTAAGAGACATATCACTGCCCAGAAAAGTGTGTCTTCGGTCAAGTGCAAGTTACCATCTACTCTCAAGAATTCAACTCCTTTCCAAAAACCCACACCACGGCTGCCTCAGCCTCACATGGGGAGGAATAGGTGGGATACTTTAAGAGGGGCAAACCTGTACTGCAGTATCAAGATCTGTTAAATGGCTTCTTTTTTTTTTTTTTTTTTTTTTTTTTGAGATAGAGTCTTGCTCTGTCGCCCAGGCTGGACTGCAGTGGGCTTCATTTGTTTTAAGGCAGCATCAAGTGGTCCCAAAACAGCAGCAAGAATTGCACACACAATGCTAATGGCTAATTTAATGTGATTTGTTCACATAATAACTCATGTTGTACTTAACACAAATACAAAGGTATGTTTTTCAATAATGTAGAAGATAATGAATTCATAAAATCTGTTAAGCTAATGAGTACTGAATAAAAATCACCTGCAAAAGGTTCTTTCGGAAACACACTGAAAACTACAATGAATTAGGACAAGGATTTTGTAAATGGCAGCTTCAGTCCTGCTCCAAACCTTCTTACCCACATAAATCATAGTCCCTGCCTTTTATAGAGGAAAAACAAAAAGCAGTTAAGCCCTGGCCTTTGCTCCTCTTCTTGTCCTCATCCCAACTCTTGCTTCCTAGCCTGTGTGGAACACACTACTAGACCTCAAGCTTTTGTTCCTCGTTGGCAGTGGGACCCCTCCTGTCTTGGCCGTCACATTACTTGGAGCCAAGTACCTGAGGGATGGCTCCTATCCAGCACATCATCTGGAGCCAACTTGTCACATTTGTTCTCTCCCACCCAAACTCTTCCGCCATCAGAGGATAAGGACTATCACGTAGAATCCAGAATCAAACAAGGGCATTCTTTGGTGATTAGCACCACTCATTACAGTGATCTCAGGCAGGGCCAGGAGTAACAGCGAGGAAACTGTGATCCCAAAGAAAACCCTTGAGTGTGGGATCCCCACATCAGACTGTGTTTTATCACTCAGAGGAAAGCGCCATCTGCCCCATCAGGTGAGTTGGCACCAACAGGAGCTTTCAGTAACAGGTGGAAAGGCAAGACCCAAGAGCAGTGAGAACTCTCACTCTTTATGGCCAAATGATAGGTGATATGAAGGCACCAATTAATGACAGTCCCCTCTGGTTCAGGTTCTCATGTGCAGAAGAGAGAAACTGTTCTGGAGAACCAAGGGGCCACTGAGTGCAGTGAGGCTGATGGCAGGTTCCACCACAACGGGCTATCCCTAAGGCCCAAAGGGACAGTGGCAGATGCCAAAGGGAGAACCTGGGTTCTAGTTTAACCCCAGATCCCAGGCCAGAATTCAAGAGATTCCTTTGAAGAGCTCTAACATGCAGGATGGACTTGGGAAAGAAAAAGGAGCTGAGCCTCTATTTGGTAGTTTATACCCAAAGCCCTTCACACAGTGAGGGATGAACAGCTTGGGAACCTGACAGATGGCAGTAAAATTAGGCACAGAGAGAACAGTCAGTTTCCGTCCGTAGCCAAGGTCAGGCTGCTCCAGAGTCACCTGGCTTACCTCCCAGCACAAACCCCAACATTTTAAGTAATTCAAGAGTATGGTAGGCTGGGTATATACCCAAAACAATTAAGAGCAGGGACTCAAACAGATATTTGTACATCCTTGTTGACAGTAGCATTACTGCAAGAGCCAAAAGGTAGAAATTACCCAAGTGGCCATTGGTGGATGAATGGATAAGGAGAAGGTGGTCAAAAAAAAAAAAAAAAAAGATGAATGAAGCAGGGCTGTGCAGCCATTACAGCCGTTAACCAAGAACTGTCAATGACATAAAAAACCAAGCTAACCATATCTTGCTTTTACATTAGATCAAAAAAGCAAGATATAGATTATATGAGTAGACTGCAGCTATGTAAAGCTAAATATGTCCACATCTGCGTATATGTCTGTAGGCAGGTAAAAGAGTGAAAGGAAATACACCAATGTCAACAGTGGCTATGTTTCAAATGGTAGGCTTTTCATCTTCATTTTCACATGTTCCAGATTTTATGCAATAAGCATATGTTACTCTGATAATGGGGTGGAGAGACACAGTAACTATAAGACCAAACCACAAGCAATGCAAAGAAAAATGAATATTTATTCAATCTCCAGATGGGGAGGGGTTTGTGTATATAACAGGAAAAGATCAATTTGTTTGATTACATTCAAAGGTGAAACCCATAACCAAAATTTAAAGGCAAATTCACACAAGTGGAAATACAAATGCCCAACCATCGTACAAAGAGAACTATGATCAAGGTCACTAATACACGAAGAATGAGAAGTTACAACAGGTTACCACTTTCAACTATTACCATCAGGGTACTTATTTCTGTTTCTTTCTTTATTTGTATCGTGCTTACTTTATATTTCAGTTTACTACCCACTAAGGCAGCAAGAGAGCAGGAAGAGAAGCAAAATAGAGATGTTTTCACAACTTGGCACTGAGAGACTATCCTAAGAGAATAAACTGAAATACACAAAAACATTTTATTCACAAAATTGATCAACACAGCATTATTTACAATACGGAAAATCTGGAAATACCTAAATTTCTAATAACTGAAAGAAAGTTAAGTAAATTGTAAGCCTACACAATAAAATATATTACCAGCAATATAAAGTATCATTGTGAAAATCTGTAATAACCACATGTAATAGTGAGAAGAGAACATAAATTGCATGATAAAGAACACAATATGATCACAACAAGGCAAGAAATTCACACCTCCAAAAAAGACAAGATATTTACTGATGATATTCATGTATTTGTCCTGCACTTCTATTTTTTAATTTTTCCATAACTGACAGATCAATTTTCTAATTAGGAAAAAAATATTTATTTAAAGTAAAGTGAACACAAGATTCTCTAGCAACATTCATTCCATCCCACAATACAGTCTAGAGAGTCACAAAAACCTCAGCCTCCTTTAGAGGGGGTGGGGAGGAAGCCCGGTAGTGAAGAATGGTCATGAATGAACGGGTGAAGAGAGGGAAGGGACAACCTAGTAGGAGGGAGGCAGGGATAGGCAAAGGAAAGGTGGGGACCAGTTGTCACACTGGTCGGCCAAGGAAAGGGGCATTGTGGAGTCAGGGAAGACTCTGACTGCTCAGCAGAGGTCTGTCTAGACCCAGTAGTAGGCACTGATGGTGTTATTAAAGGACAGGATCAAAGAGAGATTTTAGGAAGACACATGGATTCTTTTAGGGACAGGGGAGGAAAAAGGAGGGGTGGTCAACTACTTGCAAAGAAAGGGAAAAGGACTGAGAAGATGGCAATGGAAGTGGGGAGGAAGGGGCTGACTGCCTTAGTGACTTCCATACCAAACATACTTTGCTCATCCCCAGGTAAGTCTTCGTGGGGCAAATGAAAAGTAAAGAAATAGCTCATAGGAGGAACTTGCCAGGAGTCAACAAATTCAGGTCAAATCCAAAGAAAATCTAGGAGTCTCCAAAGAAAATCACAGAGTCCCACTGTGTCACCAAGGCTGGAATGCAGTGGCATGATCTTGGTTCACTGCAACCTCCACCTCCTGGTTCAGGCGATTCTCCTGCCTTGGCCTCCCAAGTAGCTGGGAGTATAGGCGTGTGCCACCATGCCCGGCTAATTTTTGTATTTTTGGTAGGGACAGGGTTTCACCATGTTGGCCAGGCTGGTTTCAAACTCCTGACCTCAAGTGATCTGCCTGCCTCGGCCTCCCAAAGTGCTGAGATTACAGGCATGAGCCACCATGCCTGGCCTCATATATACTGGGTTTTAACAAGCTCCTCAAAGAAGTAGTTCTGATGCCCCCTCATGTTTGTAAGCCACTGAACGAGGGCCATTCAAAATGTCTCTAGTTCTGCTGTCAGCTAAACCATACAAAAGAAACCCTGCTCAAATGAAACAGAGATTTGTACAAATAAAGTAACTGGAACACCAATAAAAAGTTATGTACAGCTCAGTGGGGTTGGGGAAAGGTTATATGAAGCCACAAAGATATGGTTTCTCTAAGCCAAGCCAAGGTAAGGAAATATGGAGTAGGCGATGAAGCCAAATGCACTGAAATATGTCACTTACAAACTGTATTGTAAAAGTCACACTGAACATGATAACAGCAATCACTAGGATGAAGAACAACAAAGAAAAAGCTGAAGGAAACCATCAACCAAAGAAAGTCGAGGCTTCTAAAAAAGACACAAGCTTCAGGATCAGGAGATGAACAGGGCCCTTCAGTCATGGAGATATTGTTGCCAGAATAGTCAGTCACTTACGATGTATACCTCTATTATAGGCTAATTAATTTTAAAAATCTAAAATTTACTAATTTAATATAATATCTTGTCATTTTTGGTAACAATTAATACACTGCAGTAACTTAATATAGTTTGCTGTAATTTGTTTCACCAACATCTACCTTGAAACACTGAAGACTCTGTAAAGAGAATATTACTAAAAATTACTTCTTCACTACAGGACATTAGATATTTAATATTTATTTAGAAAGCTGTTGACACTTCCGATGACTACTGATAACTGATAAGCTTAAACATGTTAATGAATTGCAAATATTCCATCCCTTTTAAGATTATATACACTAAGCTTTTTACTACCACTGGCCTTTCTGGATGCTTTCATATTTAAAGAATATAGAACTACATTCTGACAGGTTGAAAATTACCTAATATTACACTAATGAAAAGTCTAACAGTCCTCAAAATAATTTAGAATTTAATGTTTTCTTAAATAAGCAATTAAAAGTAGGATATTTTCTGCCTCCAGAATAAACACGTCTGCAACCAACCATCCTTAAAGAAGAATACTGTTTTGAGTGACTCAATCCATCCATGGATATGGTTACATCTTCAAATGTTTTCCACTGTGAACAACAGTCTTTTAATAGATGGTCATTGAGTTCAAGGGTCATATTATTTGCTAACAAATTATTATTTGGGCCAGAAAGTATCTGAAAAAAGTTTAACCAAATTTCCTACACATCTCATATCTCTAGTTTATTGAGCATTATTTAGTATTTGATGCACAAATTCTACATTAATTACTTCATACATATTTTATCTCGACATTTTGAAGCCCCATGGTCTTAAAAACAAAAATAAAAGATAGACTTTACGACATTGGCTTCTTGTATTGTTTTAACTTTAGATTTGAAAAAGAAACATGGATTACATGTTAACATATTTTGAATATATTGGGCTACATAAGATATATTATTAAATTATAAATAAAATAATCAGGAACTTATCTTGGTGCCTAGTTTGATATATGGTTACTTTTTGAAATGCACTCAATTCCACAATCAATCAAAGTATTCTTTGTATATAATGCTATGTTTGGTTATTACATATGGTCTTGGTATTCAAAGGTATAAATGACATAATTTGAGTTTGTTTACTTTGTATTTATTCAATAAATAAGCTGTAACTGTTTTAAAAAGAGGGGAATTTTAAAAAACTGGTCCAATTACCAAGCATAAACTAATAAAGACTAAATGAAAAGGTTTGGCTGTTACATATTCTCAGGCCAAATTGTTCATGCATGTTTGGATTAACTAGCTCTCAGGCTGCTTCCAATATTATAGATAATCACAAAACAACCAGCTCTAACTCCTCCTCTCACCAGCTGGAAGGGAGCACATTACATTTGCCATCCATGGTTGGCAAAACTCAAGGCATCAAGGACAGGAAAAGTTCTCCACCTTGGGAATCATTATACATATTGTGATCCTGCAGTGGGTCAGAATCCACAAAATACAGTTCCCCTGCATGGATGTCAGAAAAGTTAGCCAGAAATTCATCAGGATTGAAGCCAACCCACACAGTATACCTATAGTCTACGGTGCGTATGGAATAACCCATGATCTTTATATATTTTAAACTTGGCTTGTCAGAATTCCACTGAGGGAAGTCTGCAGGCCGGGGATACTGGCTATAGGCAATCAGTTCACGGGGATTACCAGGGAGGTATGGATCCTCCTCCAAGCCATGGAATCGAAAATACTTCAGAAGGTTCTTGCCTTCTCTGCACAGCTCAACGTGAAATGAAGGAACCGGGCAGCAAGGTGGAACCTGCAGTCCCGCAAGTCCAGCCAGCGTGGGAAAAAGAGACACGAGTTCCACAAGGTCCGTGGATTGCCTGCCTGAAACAAAAAGTAACACAGCAGAATGGGTCACATTATAAAAGCATGCCCTGGCCAGCCAGGATCAGTAAAGGAACTGTCTGAGTGCCACATGTTTTCTTTGTTTAATTTACAAATTTACTTTTACCAACAGATGTTTAGAAACACCACCACCTCAGCACCTCACCCTGCATTGAATACTCATCCAATCAAATAGCAGGATGCAAAATTAAGGTCCCAACAGCGTGCTGGCATTTTTAAAAACAACCTGAATGTTGGAACCACCAATGTCGTAACTGATTCAGGCAAGGATCATCAATTAAGGCTAAAACCACTGGGTACAAAAGTATGTTGAGGAACGGGATATTCTGAATCCATAGGATCACCCTACACATTATTCCCTTCTGGATGTCTGCATTAGATTCATCTTTCTTTTTATAATGGTCAAATACACACACCAAAAAATTTACCATCGTAGCCATGAAGTGTTCCCCAATCTGATACAATGGGAGAATACAACAGCCCATGTAGTACACGTGTCAAACATGTTTACCCTGAACGAAGTCATGCGGGAAGAAACCAGGCTGTGGGACGCTGTATAAGACACCTGGCTTGGATACTTATAAAAAGATGAGGTCAGGGAGATAATGGAGCCAGAACATGTAAGGCCACTGTGACGCCTTCTACTCAGACCG
>JAPYYA010002061.1:0-14434 GCA_028533165.1 Leontopithecus rosalia | reverse complement strand
CATAGTTCAGCTAACCAAGCAAATAGACTATTAGAATCTTTTTGAACTTCCCAAGCTGAAACATTAAATGCAGAGTTTCTACTTAGAGCCCAAATCAATAAATTCAGCCTGATCCAACTCTGTGTTCTTCCACCGTTATCTCACATCGTTAATATCCACTCCCATGACTGTTCTCCAGACTGCTGTTCCAATAAATTAGAGAACTCAAACAGTTCTTCTTGAGTGTAGCACACCTCCTCATGGGTCACACTCTCAACCTCACCTCTAGAGGCCTGCCAGGACTTTAGTTATAGGTCTAGAAGCAAACAAAGGTGTTAGGGGTGGCTCCTGAGGAAAATCAACATTATCTTGCCTGGCAACTGCCTCAGGGGAGGCCATCACTGCTGCCTCAGGTAGTGCAGGGTTTATCTCCTCAGACAAAGGTGGAAAGGCTGATGGCAGCATGGGTCCGGGAGGGGATGTTGCCACTCTACTGGGGAAGGGGCAGCTGTTCCTTCTGGCAAAAAAGTCCATCAGAGTTTACAAACTCAGTGTCCCTGGCTTCATGAGGTTCCTCCCACATGTCCCCATTCCAAGTTGCAGGGTCCCATCTTTCCTAGTCTATGCCCTCAGTTTAACAGTAGACACCTGTGCGTGCACCTTTCACTTCAGGTCAGCCACTCACAGGATAAGAGCTTGTGTCTTTTTTTCCACAATTTTGGCTCTTTCTCTGCAAGAGTTAAGACTCTCATGCAGGGCAATCCTAGCAGATTTGAGTCTCAAACCTGCTTCTGAAGCCAGGAGACAGAATCCCTGAGTTCATCATTTTCTTTCATCACTTTGTTCACTGAATTTAGGAGCAACCAACTGGCTTCATTATGTTCCTTGGTTCTCCACATAGGTTCAAAGGTATTATGTATGGAGTCACTAAACTCCCTGCCTCTCATGAGCAGTGAATCAGGAGTGTCAAATGCATTCATTTTGCATAACTCTCTAAACAGTTCATGCCAAGGACTATCAATGTTCTCCATACTGTTAGAAGTAGAGTCCTTAGCATTTGGGGACTAATTAAGCAGCCAACTCCAGAAACTCCAAAACCAATGAAAGAACTCCATTCTTAATATTCTTTTCCTTTAGAACCACTCCTGGTACCAAAATCTGTATTTGTCAGGGTTCTCTTAGAGAAACAGAATAGTGTATATATATATATATATGAGTTTATTAAGTATTAGCTTACCTATAGGGAGTTTTCTAAGTATTAACTTACACTGTGTGTGTGTGTGTGTGTGTGTGTGTGTGTGTGTGTGTGTAGCTAAAGTAGAGTTTATTCAATGTTAACTTACATGATTGCAAGGTCCCACAATAGGATGTCTGCAAGCTGAGGAGCAAGGAGAGTCAGGAGCAAGGAGAGTCAGGAGCAAGAAAGTCCCAAAACTGAAGAACTTGGAATCTGATGTTCAAGGTCAGGAAGCATCCAGGACAGCAGAAAAGATGTAGGCTGGGATCTTAGGCCATCCTTCATTTTCATGTTTTTCTGCCTGTTTTATATTATCTGGAAGCTGATTAGATTGTGCCCACCAGATTAAGGGTGGGTCTGCCTTCCCCAGATTCAAATGTTAATCTCTTTTGGCAACACCCACACAGACATACCCAGGATTAATACTATGTCCTTCAATCCGATCAAGTTGGCTCTCAGTATTAACCATCACAAGTGCCTTGAAGTTCATAAAAACTACCCTTTTACCCTTAGCCAAAACCCCACCAAGAAGCAACTGAGGAATGATCCAGTGGCACACATACCCAAAGTGACCGCCGCCCATCACCCATGAGCCATGCCCTTTTCAAATCCCTTCCCTTTGAGTGACAGACAAACCTGTCACGTGACTTGCTTTCAACCAATAGGATGTCACAAAGGTAAGGTGACGTCACTTTCATGATTATATTCCATTATAAAAAACTCCATCATGACAGATTAGAGAAGGAGACTCCCTTGAAGGATTTGAAGAAATAAAGTGCCATGTTGTTGTGGTGGGTACGCACATGGTAAGGACCTGAGGTGGCCTCTAGAAGCTGCCAGCAGCTGACAGCTGACAGCAAGGTAACGGAGACATCAGTCCTACAGGCATAAGAAGATGAATTCTGTGGATAACCTGAGTGAGTTTGGAATGGATCTTTCCTCAGCCCAGCTTCTGATGAGACTACAGCTCCATTAACTTCTGGATTGAAGCCCAAGCAGAGGATTTAGCTAAACTGTGCCCAGACTACTGAGACACAGAAACTGGGAGATAGGTTTTGTGTGTGTGTGTTGGTTTAAGCCACTACATTTGTGGCAACTTGTTCTGCAGCAATAGAAAACCAATGCAATCCTACTTTAAAAGATCTCTAAGAAAGGTAACCCCACCCAATACTTTTTCATCCCCATAGCTTCACAATATTCCACTCCATACACAATTCTACCTGTCTCTGCCAGAATCACATGGAATAAAGAGGATGATGTCCTTCAGAGGAAAGGGAAAACATGTCACCAGTGAAAGGGAAAATAAGGAGATGATGGGCCAACAAGACAGAAGCTGTCCCACTCTTAACACCAGTTCTCAACCTCCAAAGCAATGCCTGCCTATTTCACCTTCTCTTCCCCAAAGAACTTTCTTGGGGTACAGATGACCTAAAGTGGAAGGGGGTACCTGAAAAGAAGGGCACAGCTGCATTCTCAGGATATAGTATAGAAAGAAGACACCATCCCTCCAGCTGGCCACTTGTCCCTTACCTCCAACCCATGGGGAACATTGTGACCACAGCTGGGGCCTTCCCTGTTGGAAGCACCTGCAGTGTCTGCCATGATCTCCTGAACGCCAATGACTGGGAAAGTGGGAGACCTGGGATTCAAGTCTTGGCTTTGACGTTTCCTGGCTGTGATCCTGGGCAAGCCAGGAGGGCTCAATTTTTCCATCTATAAAATGGAGCTACCCTCATTAAATGACAGGTTAAGGAGTAGTAAATAAGTAGGTTATAAGTAGTAAATAAATAATAGGATCTACCTCATAGGGTCATTTTGAGGATTAAATCAAATATTTATAAAGCACTAGATTGGGCTGGCCACTAATCAATGCTCTGTAAAGGACAGCTACTCTTATTATTCATTTCCAAGAGTTTATCTGGTTCTGACCATCAATGACTTTTAGAGATTTTAAGTGGAGACCTGAGTGAGCTCCATAGCCATCTTGAGGCTCTCCTTCATATAGGAGCAGAAGGTCTCTCTCTGCCATCTTGAACTGGCAGCCCAACTCAGGTGGTGGGGTGGTGTTTTGGTCCATGATGTATTTTTCCAGCTGTGAGAGCTGCTCTGATTAGTAGCTCCTATCCAGCCTTACTCTATGATTGAACTTGAGAGAGTATGTGTTTGCTTAACACCCACAATGTTCCACCTCCCATAAAACACAGAAAGAGCCTGAAGACTTCCCTGGGAGATCTTGCCCATTCCTGAAATTAAGCTGGACAATCATAATTTTGGTTTTACCAGAAGAACCGGATTTCTCTCTCCCCATCAACCAACACCTTCAGAGGCATCACATTTATGGATGGACTTCCAGGCCCCGCTCCAAGGCAGCTCCCTGGGGTGTGCTGGGTTTAACTTCTTGGCTACTCTCTTTGGGCAGTCAGAGCTGCAGTTACAAAGGAATGCAACCCAATCCCTTCCTCTTTTTCTCCAACCCTCTAGCTCTTCCTCTCTTTTCCTCTCTTATTCTGCCTCTGCCTGTCCCTCATATCTCTCTCTCCTTTTCTCTAAGTTGATTAATCACTCTCTCTCAGTGTCTCTTTGCTTGTCTTTCTCTGGCTACTTTTGTCTCTTGGCCTCATTTTCTGTTGTTTCATTTCTCTCTCTCTCTCTCTCTCCCCCCCTTTCTCTCTCTCTCCCCTCTTCTCTCTGACTCTGTTTACCTTTCTCCCTTCTTGCCTACCTCACTACCTCTCTGTATGGCTACCTGTATACATCCTTCTATTTTTGTCTCTCCAGTGCTCTCTTATATGTCTCTGTCTCCCTCCTTTGCTCTCTCCCAAGCCTGGGTCCACAGTGTCCGGTTTGTACATGAGCTCTGTCTTCCTTTGGGAGGCTACACTCCATCACTTTTGCAGGCATATTCTTCCCCAATAGCCACATTCAACTGATGATAAATAAGGACTATAACTGTTGGGAACGGGTTTATAATGTCAGGATTACTCAGCAAGGCTAGTTTACTTCCTGCAGGAAGGGCACAACTCACTGGCAGTCCTACCATGAGAGCACACCTGAACAAGAAGACAGGGACATTTATAACTTTCATAACATGACACAATTGCCCTATTGCTGTGTCCGGTTTCCATTGGCCAGAACAGGACCTCACATTCTATGGTTGACCCAATTGGCTAAAAACTTGCAAATTTCCTGAATAGATAAGGGGAAAGAAGATGAGGAAGAAGACAAGGAGAGGAAGCTAGTCAGGAGAAAGGAGGGTTTCCAAATAAGGAATGGCATCCACCGCATTTTAGGGTTTGCCCAGTTCTGTTCAGACATGCCAGAGCAAGTCAAGGTAGCTGAGTTAAGATGGAGAATATGTATACATTTAGAGAATATGTATACATGGGTATATGTTTATGCTCTCAAAGGATAATGGCCATAGAACAAGAGATTGTAACTCCTTCTCCTTATAATGTAGTTTGAGACATAAACCTTAATGAAGAACTTTCCCATCTCTCACAATAACTCACCCTCAAGCCACAGGGCTGTCATCCTATGTTCTCACCTGCAGTGGAGAGGCACCTTCTGAAGAACCCTCTTCCGTGTATTTTCCCTGAAACCCAAGGGCTGTGCTGCCAGACAGTGATGCTGAATCCATCCACCAGGTTCTCCCTGCCATAATCAGAGAAAACCTACATCAAGGTTCATGTGAGTTGCACCAAAAATTAGGTACAGTGAGTTCAATCTTTCCACTTTACAGATGAGAAAACAAAATTCAGAGAGGTGACCCATCGTTACCCAGGTCACACAGTGGAATGGTGTCAGCTGTGTGACTCGAAGAAGTGACAGTGTAGTAAAACCTCTGTTTCCTCATCTGTAAAAGTGAATAGCTGGCCGGGCACAGTGGCTCACGCCTGTAATCCCAGCACTTTGGGAGGCCGAGGTGGGTGGATCACAAGGTCAAGAAATCGAGACCATCCTGGTCAACATGGTGAAACCCTGTCTCTACTAAACATACAAAAAATTAGCTGAGCACGGTGGCACGTGCCTGTAATCCCAGCTACTCGGGAGGCTGAGGCAGGAGAATTGCCTGAACCCAGGAGGCAGAGGTTGCGGTGAGCCGAGATCGTGCCATTGCACTCCAGCCTGGGTAACAAGAGCGAAACTCCGTCTCAACTAAAAAAAAAAAGTGAATAGCTGTTGGGAAGATGAAATGAAATATGCCCTTGCCCCGCCCAGACCATGGCACAGAGAAAGCATTTGCTGAGGGTGAGCTATCATCATCATTGTGAATGTGATTTTGGGTATGTTAGGGATAGTGAAGCAAAAAAGATTCTGGTCCTTTTCGAGGCAGGCTTTTTGCAAACCAGAGCCCCCTTCTTCACCTGACCTGGCAAAGAACTTTCCAGTGAGTGCTCATCACCGCCCTCTGCCTTCAATTCACACCCCCAGATCTCCCTATCCCGCCCCGCTGTGCCTGTCGCCTCTCATGGACCCAAGGCCAGTTCAAAGGGTTTCCCCATCCTTCCCAGCATGGACACAATAGTCCGTTCCCCCTGGACCCTGAGCCAACAGAAGAAAGCCCAGGCAAGAGATCAAACATGGGCTGAATGGAAGACAGAGGAGACAGCATGGGGGGCGAGATGGGGCAGCAATAATGACTTCCATCCAAGGCTCTTCCCATAAACCCACAGCTCTTTGAAGCTGGCTTTCCTTTTATAAAATGCAGTGTTATTAATGACCCAAGTGGAAGCTTTTTGGGCAGGACAATACCCAACTCCCTGATGGCCTCTGCGGGGCCTCGTGCATGGGAAAGCATCCGGCCGCCAGCGGATGTCTCCACACACCAAGTGCCTACGGGAGCCAAAAAGGGGTTTGGGAGCGGGGGTCGTGTCCACATGAACACCCATGGGTACCCAGAGTATTTGGGGCTGCTTCTGTCCTCTCAGGCCAAGGCTGGGGCCAGCAGCATCTGTGCTGCTGCAGTCCAGCCAGTTCATTTACTCAACAAACACTTCTTGAGCACCTACTATGTACCAGGCTGTGCATGGGTCTAAGGGGCAAATCAGACACAATTTCTGCCCTTGCGAAACTTGCATTCAGAACAGAAGAGATCCTTTACCAGAGGGCAAGAGCCAAGGCTTTGAGGGGTATGAAGTCCCAAGGTCTAGACATTTATTCTACACCTTGCAGTCCCCCAGAAAGCTCCACAACTTTTCCCAGCCACTCTTCTTCATTTCTTGTTGTGACCAAGGTAGACCTTTGGCCACATTCCCTTTGCCCACTCCGTCCCACTTCCAACTAAAGATGTGGTCAAATCACTGCCTCTCTTCCATCTCTTCAGCCACCTATCTGGAGAAATTATTCCTCCACACGATCAAAGAATATTGTTTTGGAAAAGAAATTACTTCATGAGTTCTAAACCTGGAAAGGAGCTTTGAACTAGCATTCATTCAACGTCAAAACTCTGAAGATGGAAGCCCAAAATTACACAGGGCCCAACTGTAGAAACTCTTCTGGTGTCATGGAGGTTCTCAGCACCGAGGGCACAGACACAGTGTCACATGGAACACATGTCTCCCTCCAACGTCCACCTATGCTGTGGGGAGGGGACAGGTGTGAGGAAGTGGCAGGTGCCATCGCGTGGGGGACTCAACAGTCACGCTTGCTCAGCATGAACACAGACTCAGGGCATGAGGATTGTTTATGCCCATTTATAGATGAGGAAACTGAAGTTCAGAGAGCTCAGGTATCTTGACAAGATCTCACAGCTGGTGAATGGCAGACCCGGGATACAGCTGTGCAGGGCTCAGAGCTCTGGAGGGAGGAGGATGAGAAGGGCCTGGCTACCTCTCCCTGTGGGCAGGTCCCTGGACCTCTCTGGGTATCCATTTCATCATCTACAAAGTAAGATCATTAAACAATCAGGGGTCTGTGGAAAGACTCCAGGGGTTTGGGATCCCTCCAAATCACAGTAAAAGCTTTGAGTGTGTGTTGGAAAGAGTGAGTTTCTGGAGAAAAAGACTAAACCTCTATCAGATTCTCCTAAAAGTGCCTGCCCAAGAGAGGCTAAGAACATGGAACTGATGGTCTCCATGTGCCCTTCCCATTCTGGGGTTCCATGATCCTGAGCCTAGTGGTCTTTTTATTCATTATTCACTCAAACAGTTATCAAACCCCTACTTTGTATCAGGCCCATAGAGGCCCTTCTAGTTCCCAAATTCCCACGATGGACCTAAGAATAGAAAGAGAATAGGAAGGTGAGTCCCTGTAGGCTTCTTCTGGTGAGGAATTTCCCCATCATGAGACCCACTCCAAGTCCCATGTCAATCACTTCTTCCAGGGCCTTTCCCTAAAGGTCTGTCTCTGCAGGGAAACCCTCTCATCAGCTCCCTGCTCTGCCCCCTCATTCCTGCTTCTGCAATGTGCTTTCTGCAGGAGAGCCACAGGGCAGAGAGAAAGGAGCTGGTGTCTGTCCCTGACCTGTCTGGTCACAAACTGTCTTTGGAAATAATTAGTAACAGGCCAAAGACCCCTGTTCCCATGAGGAACCCATCCCAGGGGAAGGGGGGTGGGTACGGCTGGGCAATGGGGGAGGGCACTGTGGGGACAAAACAAAGAGATGAAATAAGAAGGCAAAGACTGGAGTAATGAGGCCCCAGAAGGCACTGACGGAGCCCTTGATGTCCTAGGGGAGGGTTGGGCTACAAGCTGTGGTCAAGGGACAGATGCCAGCCTGGTTCAGCCAGCTCTGGTGAGAGCCAGCAGCTGCCAGCTAACTTTCCATGACATCAGAGCCCAGCCTGGGCTGAGCCTGCAAGGCAGGGAGATAGCTTGACACCCCCACCATTCCCAGTCCAGTGGGAACCCCTGTGCTAGGGTGGGATGGTCCAGGGGCCATATCCTCATGGAAAGTTGTCAGAAGTACAAGGAGCAGCCACTGGCTGTCCCCCAAATGGGGCAAACAAGCCAAACCTCTAGCGACGGAGGGAGGACAGGGTGAAGGATGTGACATTCATCCATACACTAGAGTACTGCTAGGTGAGGTCATTTACAATGATGTTTACAAGCCCTTTTTAGAGAAGCTATGTTCCAATGCTAAGTGAAAGAAGAGCAGACCCCAGGGGGTGGACATGTGTGATCGCATTTGAGACACATTGCTAAAAATAAATATTCAGTTTGCATGTGAAGTATATTTTTTTAAATCCTCAAGGAAACTGACAAGGCCCTGCCTTCACGGCTGGGTCAGCCCTCTAGCCCCACCTCAAACTGCTGCTCTCCTTACTCGGCTCCCTCCAGCCCCCTAGGCTGGCTGTCAGGATCTTAAACATACCTTAATCTTGTCGTCGCCCTGTGGTCCTTCTTCTGTGCTGAACTGCAGCTTTCTCGGAGTGCCCTGTTCTTTTTGTTTATAATGAAACACAGCTCATGGTTTATACACTCATTAGCATAGTATTTGGACAGTGTTTGCCTCACCCCTACCCTCACTCCAAGAGGCTGTAAGCTCCCCAGGGAAGGTAACATGCTTGTTTTATTCACCTCTGCATACCCAGCTCCTCACCCACTGCTTCACACACAGTAAGTACTCTGTAAGTGCTTGTTGAAGGATTAAATGAATTGGGCACTGCAGTGGCTGACATTTATTCAGTGCTGAACACTTTATATGCATAAACTCAAGACCACAATCCTCAAGACCATTCTAAGAGGCGGGCACTACTGATGGGCTAATGCCCCATTTTACAGATTAGAAAACAGAGGAGTTAAACTCACATTAGGTCAGTCAGCTAGCAAGAGGCAGAGTCAGGATTTGAACTCGTGGTTGTCAGGCTATAAAGCCCATGTTCTTAACCTCTGTACTGTCCAGCCTCTCCTAAATGAACAAGCGAGGAGGAAAAATCAGAAGAAAATACTGTGGCATGGAACCAGTAGAATCTGGGGTGATGAGAGGAGGCTTACTGGTTTTATTCCTTTCTTCAGCTTTTCCAGTTTTTCCACAAGGCACATGTACTTTGTTAACAGTCAGAGGAAGCAAACAGTACAATAGTAAGTATTTTTTGTGAAAGATCATCAAACAGCCCTGATGGAGCCCCACAAATTCTCCCAGAAACCTCACCAGTTCCCCCGTTGTAAGAAGCCAGTGGCCAAACTCACCCCATCAGCAGGGCTGCCCAAGAGACAACCCATCATCAGCAAAGGCCCCACTGGAAAGGAGTGATCCCTGGACCACCTGCAGGACATACATGCTAAACCCTCCCGACCCCACTCCCCATGTTTCTTAAATGGAGAGAGAGGAAACAGGCAAGGAGTTAGCTGCTCTTCCTGCTCACCTCCTGTCTCTCACCAGCTCCTCCTCCAGCCTTGTCTCATGCCTCTGTGGCCTCCCAGATTTGGGACAAAGAGCACGGCCCACCCCAAAGGTCTTGCACATGATTCCATTTTGTTTTATGCATCCCAAATGGTGTGCATTTCACTGACAGGGTTTGCAGAGAATTATTGCTGGTGAAAACAAAAGGCTGGGGTTTTGGAAACCAGATGAAGCTTTTACTTTTACTGGCTGTGGGGCCAGGGTGACTTCCAATGAGAAGCATCCTGTCAGGACAAGCCCCAGCAACTCATTCATTCATTTAAGAGGCACATGTTGAACATCTACTGGGTCTCAGGAATCGTGCCTGGCTTGGGAATGGGGATGGGCAAGAGTGACGTGGTTGCAGTCCTCATGGAGCTGACACTGTGGCCAGAGAGAAAAAACAAGTTACTAGACAGAATATGGGGAAAGGGTGGTCGAGGAAGGCTTCCCTGGGATCAAGAGCAGAGGGAGAGGGACATGGCAGAGTCGGGAGTTGGAAGGGAGTGGTGTCCCCTCCAGGAGACAGCTTTGTCCAAGGGCCTGAAGGAGAAGCAACACTGGTGTGCTCAAAGAACTGAAAGAAATGAAGCCCTCTTAGACCTTTCAATTGGCAAGCATTCAGAAGTCTGACGATACCCAATGGGGAGAGGACATAGACTCTCTCGCACTGCCAGTAGACTTGGAAATTGGTAGAACCTCTCTAAAAGGCTTTGGCATTATCTCCTAAAGCTGAACATTTAAACCTACGATCTAGAACGACCTAGAATATTCAAATCCTGGCAAGATTCCCAAGAAAGACTCTTGAAACTATACGACAGATGCAGACCAGCACTGGTCATGAGAGCAAAAATCCACAAGCAACTGAAACGCTCATCAATGGAGGAATCAACATGGTCAATTAAGGTTTCCATTTCTTTAAAGTGCAAGGAGAATTTACAGACACTTAGAAGGAATCTGAGGGCAGAATCCTGGATTTTTACAGCGCCTACCCCCATTCTTTTAAGAGTGGGATATTACACAGTTATCAAACTGAGCGAACCACAGCAACACGCATCGATGTGGACAATCTTAACACTAAAATAGTGAGTGAATAAACCTAAATTCCCAAAGATTGCATTGTACTATTCTAATCATGTTTCACAAAGATTAAAAATATATAGGGCTAATTCTGCGATGACAAAACTGTGTGAACAGGGGAATGGCCCTCAGTTTCACACTGGGAAATAAAGATAATCATTCCAGCTCTGCCTTGTTGCCAAGTAACCAACACATTAGATTCTCCTTAAAAGAGCTCATTCTCCATTCACTCAGTCCATGGGATGAGCCAGGGTTCTCTCTGTCCTGCAAAACATCGGGTGATGTGGGTGGCACACTGGAGGTGAACAGCTGTGACTGACTCGCCTGTGAACTTCTGCCCTGTCATTGAGTTACAGCCCTACGGAGGCACTGGGGTGGTTACCACACCTGTTTATATCCATTATACTTGGTCATCATGAACTTGAACTCAGTCTTAAGAAAATCGGAAATGCAAGGATGAAATGAAAGAAAGTTAATGTTTCTATGAATGCTTAATTGAATCTTTTGGAAAGACTTTGAAAAAAAAGAATGGGGGTAGGGGTCATAAAAACCCAGGATTCTGCCCTCAGATTCCTTCTAAGTGTCTGTAAACTCTCCTTGCGCTTTAAAGAAATGGAAACACTGCGCCATGGGAATGCTTTATGCAAGAAAGATGAAGAGGACACCAATAAACAAACGTATATGCCAAGAAAAGCTCTTGCCCCCCATCCACATGGGTACCCCTTTATGTTTTTAGTTAAGATAAAATGTGTACGCTTTTAGGATTCCCCCCCTTTGACCAGTTGCTTCTGTTTCCTAAGAGATGCTGGACAGAAGATACTGGGTAAGCCTTCTTTCTAGAAAGACTCCTATATACTAAGCCCCTTCTGTGCGTCAGACACTAGCTCTTTTATATTCAGTGTTTATGATTCTTCCACTTAGTTACTATTCATCCCATTTTATAGACGAATGAATTAAGGCTTTGAATTTATGGTGAAAGTCCTGATGTGGATGACAGTGGTGGAGACATGTTTCTTCTATATCCCGAAGTGTAGTGGACAGAGCTCAGCACTAGGGAACAAGACACCTGTATTATAGTTTCTTCTCTGCTCCTCAATTGCTGTGTGACCTTAGGCAGCTTATGTTCCCTCTCTGACCTTCGTTGTTTTCCATGAAAATGGAAGGTTTGTACTTGTGTCTGTCTACTGCTCTCTAACAAATTACCCCAGAACATAGGAGCTTGAGACAGCAACATTTATCCCACCATTCTGTGGAACAGGAATCTGGTCACAGCTTAGGTGGGTTTTCACATGCTGTGGTCAAGGTGCCATCCAAGGCTGCAGCCATCTCAGGGCTTGACTGGGGAGAGTGCTATATCCCAGATGGCTATATGCAGGATTCAGTTTCCTCCCTGGCTGGTCTAATGGCCAGAGACCACACTATAGACATGGACCACTTCGTAGGGCAGCTTCCAATATGGCAGCTGGCTTCCTTACTGAGAGGAGAGAGAACAAGAGAGCACCTGGAAGACAGATGTCCCAGTCTTCAGTAACCTCATCTTGGTGACATCCCATCACTTGTGCATATTCTATTCATTAGATGTGAAGTCGCTAGATCAAGTTCATACTCAAGGAGAGAGATTTACACAAGGGTGTGAATATCAGGAGTGGGGATGGCTAGGAGCCGCTGTAGGGACTGCTGGCCACAGTACTTGATATCTAAGGTGCCTCCCAAAATCTTGTATTCTTTGAAAATCTCCAAAAGAAAGATCTGGTTGGACTGACTTAGGACCCATGGAAAAATCTGGAAGGAAATGAGGGGAGATGTGCATCCCCGGAATGCCTCTTCCCTGACTCTGTCATCTTCTGGGACCCCCTTGCCTCTCTGCTGCTTAAGTCTCTTCAGGGAATTATTTTGCAGGAGGAAAGGAAAAAAAAAACACAAGATAGTTCATTCAAGAGTCAAAAACGAGAAAGCAAAAAAAAAAAGAAGAAGAAGAAAGAAGCCACCTAAAAACGTGGTGGCAAAGATGGCCCAGTCAGGATGCTGCAGAGGGCTGGGCACGGTGACTCACGCCTGTAATCACAGCACTTAGGGAGGCTTAGGCAGGCGGATCACCTGAGGTCACAACCAAGGATCCCTCTGTGTGTCAATGTCTTTTTGTATGGGAGAAAAAGAGTCAAAATCCACTGAAAATTAATATTTCCGTTCATGTATATACCCTGCAATTCACCAAAAGCTTTAAGGTGACTGTTTCCTTGGAAATCCTTGGCTCTGGCAAGGCTGAGTTGTGAGGACCAGAACTTGAACCTCGTAAGTACTAAGCGAGACTCACCCAATCTTGCCTGCAAGATTGTCCCACCGCTACTTCCGGGCTGCTATGTCACTAGCACATTTCAGAGCTACCCAGCTGGCCTGAGCCAATCACGGCACTCCCAGCACAAGTCCAGACTGGTGGAAGTAACCCCCGCAGGGAAGTTCTGGGCCCTTTTTGGCTGTATGGCTTGGTCAAGTGGGATTAACAGTGTTCCTTGGAAATCCCACGCTGCACCAAGAAGGCTCACCCAAGGTAATGAAGGCCTGAAGAAGTCTTGGCTATGTGCATCCTTAGGGACCAGGCTCAGGATCAGCCCTTTAAACTTGGCCTAAAACAGCTTCCTAATCTGTCCACTAATGGAAGGGTATTCATAAGAGTGATGGGAGCATGTCAGCTCCTGCAGGCCAGAATTTTGTCCTTCTTCACCCTTGTATCCTGGCACATGGTAGGCTCTAATAAACCATTATTTGCTGAATGGCTGAAATAAGGATTCCATAGTCCAGAAAGTTTGGGAAATGTGACAAAGCAAGATAAACAGGTTTCTTTTGTTCAGGTCTCTGGCAACCTTCAATACGCCAATGTGTACTCTGACACTTCAAGAGGAGAGTAGGATTCATTGGGCTATGGACTCCTTACTACAGAGACTCTTGTGGAATGTGGGTTCTACACTCCAGAGTCATGGTTGTCAAACCTATCCATCAATGTTTCCCTCTTCATCTTCAATTGAGTCCCTCTTGAAAGAAAGAAGCAAACCACATGAGTCTGTGGCTTCCGTTTCTCCCCAAGTGATGCCCAAGATATTGACCATTCTCTTTGGGCTTACAGTCTACCAAATTAGCAATCCCAGAGGAGAGAGGACTGCATCAACCCGGCAAAAGTCCCAACCAAGGCTCTCATTGGCCCAGCCTGGATCACATGACCATACCTGAACCAATCACCAGACTAGAGACTGTCATCTTCTGATTGGGCAAGCCTGATCACATGCCCTGTCTTGAAACCCAGACAAAGTCTGGTCCAACTGAACTTCAAGGGCCAATGGCACCCTAAAGAAAAAATCTCAATTATGTCATCCAAAAGAAAGCAGGGGACAGAAATCATGCACGACAGTAAACGAGGAAGGTCTCTAAACTTCTATTTTGGGTGCTGGCTATACAACAT
Organism: Leontopithecus rosalia; assembly: GCA_028533165.1. Taxonomy (NCBI): domain Eukaryota; kingdom Metazoa; phylum Chordata; class Mammalia; order Primates; family Cebidae; genus Leontopithecus; species Leontopithecus rosalia. The sequence continues at coordinate 361 of JAPYYA010002061.1, read as the reverse complement.
ACGGTCCATTTGGCCTGGGTTTAAAAGTCTGGGGTGACAGCTAAAGTCTCCCGGCCCTAATCCTTCCTCCTCCCCCAAAGAAGGACCATGTGTGGAGAATAAGGATGACAGTTAGGCTTGATCTGGAGCAAAGAGGAAGGAAGAATGCAAGTGACACTTCATCTCACTTAACCCTCATGTCAGCCCTGAGAATTGAGTACTGCTGTTCCAGTACAGATGAGGAAGCTGAGGTTACGAGAGATGAAGTCACTTTCTCAAGATGACAAAACTAGCAAGGAGCATACAAGGATGGGTGGGGCATGTGTTTTGGAGCAAAGAAAAGCTTTCCTTTTTTTTTCTTTTCTTTTTTTTTTTTTTTTTT
>JAPYYA010000206.1:0-17001 GCA_028533165.1 Leontopithecus rosalia | reverse complement strand
ACAACAGATGCTGGAGAGGATGCGGAGAAATAGGAACACTTTTTCACTGCTGGTGGGAGTGTAAATTAGTTCAACCATTGTGGAAGACAGTGTGGTGATTCCTCAAGGACCTAGAAATAGAAATTCCATTTGACCCAGCAATCCCATTACTGGGTATATATCCAAAGGACTATAAATCATTCTACTATAAGGACACATGCACACGAATGTTCATTGCAGCACTGTTTACAATAGCAAGGACCTGGAGTCAACCCAATGCCCATTGATGATAGACTGGACTGGGAAAATGTGGCACGTATACACCATGGAATATTATGCAGCAATCAGAAATGATGAGTTCGTGTCCTTTGTAGGGACATGGATGAATCTGGAAAACATCATTCTCAGCAAATTGACACAAGAACAGAAAAGGAAACACCGTATATACTCACTCATAGGCGGGTGATGAACAATGAGAACACATGGACACAGGGAAGGGAGTACCACCCACTAAGGGAAATAGGGGAGGGACAGCAGTGGGGGGAGCGTGGGAGGGATGGCATGGGGAAAAATGCCAAATATGGGTGAAGGGGCAGAAGGCAGCAAAACACACTGCCACGTGTGTACCTATGCAACTATCTTGCATGTTCTGCACATGTACCCCAAAACCTAAAATGCAATTAAAAAATGCTTTACAAATATTATTTCATTTATTTCTCATCACAGAGATGCAGGTTAGTATGACAACCTCAACTTCACAAGTAAGGAAATCAAGATACAAGAGTGTCTTGTCTTAAAGCTTATGCTCTTAGCTACCAGAATTATTAAATTTGAAACCCAGCCCTGGCTCTCACTAGCTGTGTGACCTCTGTTGAGTTACTTCACTCATTAGCACCAGGCATTCTGCTATGTGTGCCACGTATGTTCCCTGCTTTAGTGCTCACAAAGTTACTGTGAAGCAGGAATTTTCACCCTCCAGTGACAGAGGAGGACTAAGGCTCAGAGAAGATGATACCTTACCTAGGCTGATAAAATTAAAAAGCAGCAGAACTAGGATTTGAACCTATGTATTTATTTCTATTTCAAATTTCATGTTTTTCCCTTAGGATTTGGTAGGATTAAAGTTGACCATTTATGAACTGTGACCACTTCTGTGTGCCTATCCTACTACTGGGACATAGTTGCCTTTTCATATTAAGGGAAGGGGTCTCCAGCAACTGTTTTTATCGTTAGAACTCATAACTATTAATGTTTTCTAAGTATTATATTTTCATGTTATCTAAGTATTATGTTTAATGATACCAATGTCTTCTAAGGGTGAAGAAATGTGGATTATTTCACAACAAATAGATAAAGAAATCTACCAACTGCAAAATTAATTATTTTGCACGAGGCCTCTTGGGATGAACACATTACAAAGACAGAACTGTGTTCACCACCATATGGAATGTTAGCCACTTTGGCTGCGCCTCTATATCCTTGGAAAGAAGCTAGTAGCATGGTCTCCCATGCGGTGAGACCTGTGAGAGTGTGCATTGCCAGAGCTAATGAGGGGTGTGTGCTTAAAGGAGAAAAAGTCATCACCAAAGACATGAAGGAGAGAAATTCTGACTAGTTGGTCTTCAGAAACTGGGCTTACAGTTCCTTACACTAAAGCTTTTCGTATTTGTTTACTCTAGAGACAGTTAAAAAGCTATCATGCTTTTTAGATTTAGACTGGAAGAAAGAGAAATTCTAATTACTTGAGTACGGGTTCCTTTTCCCCTTCAGGACTGACAGTGTGGTGAAGAGGTAGGCAGATAAGATGCAGAGGGTGACTGCAAAGCAAATGAATAGCAGTGTGTTACACTCAAATTGGGAGCGTTGCCACTCTATTAACTTTGCTTCCATGGAGTGATGGAAATGTAAACCAAGAGTTACGTATAACTGACCAATGGAGTGACCATGCTTTAGAGTTAATACATTTTATATTTAAAGCAGTTTTAGGTTCGCAGCAAAACTGAGCTGAAAGTACAGAGTTCTCATAACCTCCTTATTCCCACACGTGCACAGTCTCCCTAGAATGGCCATTTTGAACTACAAGATGAAAGTGGATGTGGGTTTGGAGCCAAGAACTGAGGGCCTGGAATCTAGATCTGAATCTGGAATCAGCTGGAGTCTAAGATCTACCACAGCTGGAGAACCTTTCCCTATTTTGTGCCTTAACTACTCACTGAAACAAGTGGAATAAGCATCTGCCACAATTTGGCAGTCAATAGAACTAATGAGAGAAAGCTTGTGAATCTGCAGCCTCCTCAAATTAGAGGGATAGTATGAGTACAAAAGGAGCTATAAAGGTATCATTATCTCCCTATGCACCTACATCTGTCTTTAGTCCCCTCTTTGTGTCACCAAAAGGACTAAGGTTTTAAACATTCTCATGGAAATTACTTTTGAAGAATAGATTTTGTTTTTCGAGAGAAATGAAAAACAAGGTAAAAAAGAGAAAGTGGATTACTGAAATGTACTGAAGCCAAATTTGAGTTTTATTCATTCAGCAAATGTTTGTTGAGGTTTAGTATGTACTAGACTCTGGTTGTTATTGAACAGAAAAGGTACAGAAAAGCCAGCAAGGATGAAATAGACTAGAAGTTGCAAAAGTGGAAATTAGTATGTAAAATGTTCTTTATATCTTTACATATATTGGCAAGTGGCAAAGGGGCAGGAGAGGATGCCTTACATTCTTATAGAACAGGCTCTCTCCCCAGGGACTTTTCCTCATTTAAATAGCTCTTCATCTTCTACCTCTCTTCTGTTGTAGAAGAATAAATAGCTCCTTCTAGAAGGTACAATATGCAGCTATTTAATGACACAAAATAACCTAACAGAAACCAGTAAAAATTGTTATACCCTTACATAGAGTGGAGCAGAATAGGGATAAAAAGATAATAACTGATTACTTTCCAAGGAGTTGTGGGGAGGATCATTTTTGTGAAAAAGTATAATAACACTTATTGAACTCGCACAGTTTGGTATGTATGTATTCTGTCTAGCCTAGTGGGAAGAACAGTACAGTACTAGGGTGATAAACTAAACTAACTGGCAATATCCAGACACAGGCAGATGTAAGAAAGAGGTAGGAAGTATGCTCCATGCAATAAGTGACCTCAAGATCTCCCAGAAGGCAGCACTCTTCGCTTAGGGGGTCTTATAATGATGATGCCTAGCAGGAATCCCGTGACAAAAGGATCCAAATATAGAAGTTTCTGTTTGGAAGAAAACATGACACTTCTGTATAGCTTATCCCTATGTAGGAGTGTCATATTCCTTCAATATGAATTCCTTGACTAGAAAATAAACATTAATTACCAACTCTGAAGAATATGGCATATTGTAATACATTGTGAAGAGAGATCGGTCTCCTAGGAGAATCTATGGGAATCTCCTCTGGCAAAAGGGAAGATTCCACACTGTGAAAGTATTGGCTATGCTTCATGTTATTTAATCATTAGCATCATAAATTCTTAATGACTAGGAGGGCTGATGTAACAAAAATAGCTGTAATTTATTGAGCATCCTTGTTAGGCCAGTCACTGGGGTAAGCATTTAATGTGAATTATCTTATTTAATTCTGGGCATGATCTATGAAGTAGGTATTATCATTACCAATTGAAGATTAGAGAGATTAAGTACTTTGCCAAAAACCACACTGCAATTGGCAAATCTTACTACTCCCTGTTAGATGAAATTGAACTGAAGTAAAACCCAAGTTCTTAACAATAATAATGAATTTTTCCTAACATATGATGAGTAGGAGGATTCTAGGTTGTACATGGATGAGTATTTAAAAACATTTATTGAACGAGTTTAGAAAATAATCCAACCCTTAGTTTTTACAATGAAACCAGGTAAAAATAGTAGAGTTAATTATCTAGCAATAGGATGGACATGGGAAAGCCATAAAGAAGTATGGGAGTAACTGAGATTGGAAAGCTCTGCATGAAGACACACATCCTTACCTGAACCTCCGTCACTGATACCTTCTATTCCCACACTCCCTGAAATTTCAGTTCCTGTATCCACCCAATGATTCCCTACCCCAAATCAACCCCATTGTTGACTTTCTCTCCTGCTGCTCTTTTGTTGCCTCACAATATAGAAAATAAAATGCGTAACCCTGCTGATTGGCCATATCACTGCAGATTTCTCATTCTCAGGCCCATGGGTTCTCTTTGGCCATATCACTGTAGATTTCTCATTCTTGGGCCCATGGGTTCTCCCTGTTCAGCAAGTCTACTCTTTATCTTCCAGTGTCTGGTTCAAACCATTACCAGTTTTCTGAATCCAAATCCATCTGACCATCTCTCTCACTAGGTGATCCCAACTTCCTCCTTCACCAAGAGACTATCTCATTAGACTTTATCTTACATGTAAGTGGAAGAAGGTACAGAAAGTTTAAGTATCTTGCCCAAAGTCTTACTGCTAATAATAGTAGAGTGGGGATTCAGACTTTGTCAATCTTGCTATAGACTTTGCCCTATTAACCGCTATACCATTCTGCCTCTCTCTGGTCATGCATTTTGAATGAATTAACAAATAAATGAGTAGATGGGTTAAAGACCCATCAGAACTTGAAACTTGGGCAGCTTCTGGCTTATAGTAGCCAGGACAGCTAGGCTTGTACTTAAATGTGACCTGACTCCACATGCTTTTGTTTGGACTTGGTTTTATTCAGTTGGCCCTTTCCTCCTGGATCAGAGTCACTCCTATGAGGAACTTCCTCTACCATTAGTCTTTGCTTTGTCCCAGCTTGCTGTGTGGCCAGAATGAATGCTCCCCCTCTTTTTGGCTGCTTCAGCTAGTTCTTCTACATTCCCTGTTTTACTTGAGGACATTCACTCAGATAAGAATTCAGGAATAGTCCCAGAATCCTTACCCTACTCTCCTAAAACTCATTCTCTTAAATCTGTCTCTTTTATTCATTTTTCATTGTTGTTTCTTTAATTCCTTCATTTGACTTCTTTCTTTTTTTTTCTTCTTGGCATTAAGGATTTAGTGAGGAACAGGACAGACAAAGCCCCTGTCCTCAAGAAGTTCCCATTGTAGTGGGCAGAGGATGCAACCGAGATCAGATTGTGATAAGTACTATGACAAGGGTCAAGTATGAGTGGGAAAAGCAAACCCCAGGGAGCGGGGTACAGTGGGATGGCCTGAGGGTATTAAAGGCTTCTGTGAGGTAGGTGTTCATAAATTTATTATGCAACTAGAGATCCGAGTTGAGTGATTTTTTTCTTTTGTAACATTTGCTGGGTGGATGACACACAGAGAAGGTAGATGGATCAATGGCTTTCTTCATTTCCTCGTCATCTCTTATTTGCCCCCCTGGCTGTCTACAACTCCATATTAATGCAAACATGTTCTTTGTAAAACACAGGTGTGTCATGTTGTTGCTCTGACTAGAAATTTCTGGTGCCCCCTACTTATAGCATTGGTTTCCAGACTGAAGTCTGTGAAATCATCTAGAGAGATTACCAGACAGACTAAAGACCTCTTCTTCATCCTTCCTGCCCTTGCCAATTTCTTATTCTGTAGGTCTGGGGTAATGCTATGGGCTGAATTGTGTCTTTCCTCAAGTTCATATATTGAAGCCCTAACCCCTCACATCTCAGAATGTGACTCTGTTTGAAGGCAGGGCCTCTAAAGAAGTAATTAAGTTAAAATGGGGTTATTGGAGTCAGCCCTAATCCAATGATGGGTGTTCTTGAAAGAAGAAGATATTAGGACACAGAGATACACAGACTAAGGGATGACCTCGTGAGTACACAGTGAGAAAGCAGCCATCTCAAACCAGGGAGAGCGGTCTCAGAAAAAACCTATTGCACCATAACTTTAGACTTCCAACCTCCAGAACTATGAGAAAATTAATTTCTGTTGTTGAAGCCATCCAGGCTGTGACATTTTGTTACGGTAGCCTTAGCAGACAAATATAGGTGAGATCTGAGAATCTGCATTTCTAACACATACTCACATCTGAGAATCTGCATTTCTAACAAGTTCTCAGTTGATGCTGATGGTCCAGAAACCACACTTTGAAAATGACTGGTCTGAAGAGCCATTTGCTAACTCCTTCACAAACTGGTCTATTTCCAATTTCATTTCCCCACCCTCTCATTCATTTATATAATAGCATTCTATCCAACCACACTACTCACAGCATTTTCAATATGCCAAACACTTTCTCATCTGTTGCCTCTGCTCATGCTGTTTCTCTTGCCTTAATGCTTATTCTCCTTTCTTGCCATGGTGAGAAAGTCCGGGCCTATCATGTGGTATTTGTCTTTCTGTGCCTGGCTTATTTCAGTCAACGTAATGTCCTCTAGTTTCATTCATGTTGCTGCATCTCATAGAAACAGAAAGTAAAATGGTGGATACCAGAGGCTAAGGAGGGCTGGGGAGTCATTGGTCAAAGGATACCAAATTTCAGACAGGAAGACTAAGTTCAAGATAGCTATCGTACATCACGGGGACTCTAGTTAATAGCAATGTATTATATAATTGAAAATAGCTAAGAGAGTAGATTTAAGTGTTCTCACCACAAATAGATAAGTATTTAAAGTAATACATAATGTTAATCAGCTTGATTTAGCCATTTCATAATGCATGCAGATTTTAAACATCATGTTGTAAACATTAAATATATACAATATATATTTTTTTGAGACGGAGTTTTGCTCTTGTCACCCAGGTTGGAGTGTAACAGCATGATCTCAGCTCACTGCTACCTCCGCCTCCCGGGTTCAAGTGATTCTCTTTCCTCAGCCTCCCAAGTAGCTGGGATTACAGGCACCTTCCACCACGCCCAGCTAATTTTTGTATTTTTAGTAGAGACCAGGTTTCATTGTGTTGGCCAGGCTAGTCTTGAACTCCTGACCTCAGGTAATCTGCCCGCCTCGGCCTCCCAAAGTGCTGGGATTACAAGTGTGAGCCACCATGCCTGACAACATATACAATTTTGTCAGTTAAAAAATAAGAATCAGAATAAGAAAAGAGATGCTAGGCCAGGTGAGGTGTCTCATGCCTATTATCCCAGTGTTTTGGGAGGCCAAGACAGAAGGATGTCTTGAGTCTAGGAGTTCAAGACCAGCCTGGGCAACATGGCAAGACCCTATCTCTGCCAAAATAATTAAAAAATAGCTACATATGGTGGCAAGTGCCTGTGGTCCTAGCTGTTCAGGACGCTGAGGCAGGAGGACCCTTTGAGCCCAGGAGGTTGAAGCTGTAGTGATCCATAATGGCTTTGCTGCTTTCTAGCTTGGGTGATAGAGCAAGAACCTGTCTCAAAAACAAAACAAAACAACAAAAAACCTCTTAATTTTTAAAAAAAAATCCCTAAACATAATTTTCTTTGAGAATCCTTCCTTCATTCCACTATTTAGATAAAATTAATTACTACTTCGGTCTCCCATAGTGCTTCATATCTCTTGGTATTTCTTATAGTGTAGCATAATTGTGTCTCTTGCTTTGAGGAATTATTTGTTTCTACACCCTCAATAGCTAGCACAGAGCCTGGCACATAGCAGATGCTCAATAAATGTTTGTTGAAAAAAATGACTAGTTAGATAATTAGATTCTTAGTGTGGTTGGAGAAGGGCCTTCAGAGCAGTCTTGAATGAAGGAGGGTAATATACTTGATATCCTCCTATAAGGATTTCTGATATTAAGCCTCCTTGGACAGAAGCCCATGGAGTAGAAAGCATAGGTCTCCTAAAACACCCCAGAAACTACCAGCCAGTCTAATTTAAGAGACTTTCTGTTAACGCTGCAGAAAGAAAGTCAAGATGTTTCAAAATCGTGTGTCTCATGTCCTGTCCTCTTGGATTGCCCAGGAATCATAGAAACCAGTAAAGTACCATTACAGAAAGCATAGCTGAAAAAAAAAAACGGCTGAACAAAAAAGTTCCAAGCAGGAAGTTTAGAAGGAATGAGTTCCCTTACTCCCCATTTGGGGCCTACCTAAGGAGCCATTAACAAAATGCTCTCTGCCTCTAATCTCCCTCTCACCCACAGCCAGAACAGAGTACATTGTCTGAATTCTCAGTGATGACCCAGCCCATTATCCTAGAGTCAAGTTTTAAATGCAACCAGAAACACGTGGCATTAGCATGTGAAAAAGAGATAATTTATTTTGTGATATTGCTATTTTGCAATTATAAGCCTTGTTCTGATTCCACCTAGCATTAAGAATTTTAAGAAACTTCTGTTTCAGATTTACGCTGATTAATTAAAAAGAACTGGAATGTTGTTAAGGCTGTGTTGTTGCAGGGTGAAATGTAGCTTTGACAGTTTTAAAACAGTGGGGTCACAGCTCAGCTACCTGATAACGTTAGAACTAAAAAGAAACTATGTGTGCAGGCTGAGAGTAACTTCCCCACAAAAGAGGTCCTGTGCTCGGAATTACCCAGTGGCTGGCTTGATGGCCTCATGTGAACTTCACTCACAAGTTGTTCTCTGTGGCTTAGAGCAGGATTCTACCTGGTGCTTAGTGGTCTAGTATATTTCCAATGTCTGTACATTTATAATTTGTAAGGAATGTCATGTATTTGTTCACAATAAGGGTTCTCATGAGAATCACCCATTTTCTGTCTTTGGGTGGGTTTTACAAACATGGTCACTTTTAGTCTTATGAAAGCACCTATTTCTTCATACTAAGGAATGGTATTTTGAATTACTCTGGGAATCCTGATGATGAATTTTCATATTAGCTTCCTTTTTGGCTCATCCTGTCTTTTTAGTAATACTTGCTTAGTGGGGAAGGAGCAGAATAGCATAAAGCATAGAGACTGAAGAAGATGGGAGAGCAAGATTTAGGAGGAAAAGAGACCTAGGAAATTGACAAAGAGAAATAAATTCCAGGGAAGGAGAAGCAAAGAGGGGGCATACGTGGAGAAGAGAGAAGATGTAGTTTCAGGAATTGGAGGTGACTGTGCAGGAAACCAGCAGCTCGCACAGCAGGTATTTTGGGAGCGCAGGGTGAAGGTCACCGGGAACCCATTTGCTGTTTACACGTCTCAGGCTCTTTGCTATTCACTTTACTCTTGCTATCCTGTGAAATCCTCCCAAGAACCCTATGGGATATTAACAAGAACCCTGGTTCAGTGGTTCAGTGAAGTTAATTCACTTGCCTAATGTCACTAAGTGGCAGAAATGGAATTTAAGTCCAGGTGTGTTCTGACCTCAGAGCCCATTCTCACGGCCAAGTCCAGGGGGCTTTCTTCCTCCTGGCTCAGGCATTCTGCAAACCATGGTCATAACCGAAGTCAAATTTGGATGGCCATTCACTTGATGGTGGCTATTAGGAGAGGGTCCTACTTGTGTGCAGTTAGGCTGGCACCAACATACCTCTCTGCTCCAAGTGGATGGAACAGAGTCTCAGTTGCCTAGGGTCCCTCACCTTACTATAACTGCAAGGTAGGTAAATGAGTTGAATTCTTCCATACTCTCTTCTCTGGAATGTACCTCCCTTGGACCCTCATACAGTAAATGCCCTTGTGTCCAATATTCTTTTTTTTTTTTAAATTTTTATTGCATTTTAGGTTTTGGGGTACATGAACAGACACTTTACAAAAGAAGACATACAAGAGGCCAACAAACATATGAAAAAGTGTCCAATATTCTTTACTTCATTCCCATATTTCATAGCCTGGGGACTCTGCTCTCATTTATGGGAAACTTAGGTGCCCCTGGTTATTTGACTTCAAAACCTGCCCTGGTCATTTGCCTTGCAATGAAACTACATATACAACCCCTGCAAAAAGCTCTTAAAGAGTAAGGAAATTGCTAGCAGCTCCCAAGTAATCAGACCTGGAATGTACATCCCCACCACCTTTCTCTCATCTCATTTTCCGCCATTTGTTGGGACAGTTGCTTCAGCTCCCTTGTGGCCTCATGGAATGAATCTCCAACATTCTCTCTAGCTCTCCGCCCCTACCCCATTGCGTCAGGTCAAGCCCTTTCTGTCTTTTAAGCCTCTCCATTAGCTATGTAAATAGCCCCATGCCAGGGTCTCCTATTGTTCCTCTTAAAGATTTCCTGCCAGATTATTCTTACCCAAAACACAGTGTTGGTTTTGCTATATGTTCCACCACCAATTGCAGAATAAAACTCCCACCCCATAGTTTGGCCTCTGAAGCCCTCCACTCATCCCACCTTACCTTCCAGTACTCTCCAATCTAACATTCCCTATTCCAGGGCATATCTAGAATGTTTCCCATTTCTGTGCCTTTATCCCACAATTCCCTCTGCTTGGAAGTCATTCTCCTTTTATCCCCACGTGTCCAAATCTGTCTGTAATTCAAATGCCAGATATCCCAAAACCTTTAATTAGCACTCTCTTTCTCATCCCTCTGACTGAAGTGATGACCTGCCACCACCTTTTACTGAAAACTCTTTTCAAGACCGTTGTATTTTAAAATTGTATTTGAACTATTTAGGTAATAAGAAGTACTAGTGTTATGTATTCTTACAGAAATTTGCTTCACAGAATTACAACCAGTTGACATTTTCTTCCTGTTTTCCTCACATTTGTGAGATAGTGGGAAAACACTGTTATCAGAGCTATGTTAAAAGAAATAATTACGACTCTATACATTATACATCCAGAATTAAGTGTGTAAAGCATAGAAACTGGAATATAGGAGAGAAAATGGCAGCGGAACCGAGCGAGACCGAAATCCAGACCCTTTTTAAGAGGCTTCGCGCAGTTCCAACCAACAAGGCTTGTTTCGATTGCGGTGCCAAGAATCCGAGTTGGGCCAGCATCACGTATGGCGTTTTCTTGTGCATTAACTGCTCTGGGGTGCACCGCTCCCTGGGCATCCATCTGAGCTTCCTCAGGTCCACAGAGTTGGATTCCAACTGGAACTGGTTCCAGCTGAGGTGTATGCAGGTCGGCGGGAATGCCAATGCAATGGCTTTTTTCCACCAACATGGATGCATGGCCAATGATGCCAACACCAAATACAATAGCCGAGCTGCCCAGATGTACCGGCAGAAGATCCGGCAACTGGGGAGTGCAGCCCTGGCTAGGCACGGCACTGATCTTTGGATAGACAACATGAGTAGTGCTGTTCCTAGTCACTCCCCGGAGAAGAAGGACTCTGATTTCTTCACAGAACACACTCAACCCCCTTCCTGGGATGCACCAGCCACTGAGCCTTCAGGGACCCAGCAGCCAACATCGTCTGCAGAAAGCAGTGGCCTGGCACAGCCAGAGCATGGCCCCAACACAGACCTGCTTGGCACCTCACCCAAAGGCTCACTGGAACTGAAGAGCTCCATCATTGGCAAGAAGAAGCCAGCAGCCCCTAAGAAAGGGCTGGGTCCCAAGAAAGGCCTAGGGGCCCAGAAGGTGAGCAGCCAGAGCTTCAACGAGATTGAACGGCAGGCCCAGGTGGCAGAGAAGCCCCGAAAGCAGCAGGCAGCCGATGCCAGGAAAGAGGCAGAGGAGTCCATGGTCGCCTCCATGCATCTGGCCTATCAGGAGCTCCAGATTGATCTTAAGAAAGAGGAAAAGAAGCTACAGAATCTGGAAGGGAAGAAGTGAGAGCAAGCAGAGAGGCGGGCATGCGCTTGGTATCTCGAAGCTCTGTCTCCCACTCCGTGCTGTCTGAGATGCAGGTGATTGAGCAGTAAACCCCAGTGAGTGCGAAATCTTCTCGCTCGCAGCTGGACTTGTTTGATGATGTGGTACCTTCGCCTCTGGACCCCCCAAGTACAAGGACAACCCCTTTTCCTTAGGAGAAAGCTTTGGTTCCCACTGGGATACAGATGCTGCCTGGGGTATGGACAGGGTAGAGAAGGAGCCAGAAGTGACTGTCTCAAGCATCCGGCCTATTTCAGAAAGGGCCACAAATCGGAGGGAGGTGGAGAGCCGGAGCACAGGCCTCGAGTCTAGTGAGGCGCATCAGAAATTCGCAGGAGCCAAAGCCATCTCATCTGACATGTTCTTTGGCCGGGAGGTGGATGCGGAGTATGAGGCTAGGTCTCGGCTGCAGCAGCTCTCAGGCAGCAATGCCATCAGCTCTTCAGACCTCTTTGGGGACATGGACGGAGCTCTCGAAGCAGGAAGTAGGAAGTGTATCTCTCAGGAACGTGCTGCCTACAGCGGACATTGAAGTTTAAGCAGGGTGTCAAGTCTGTGGCCGGGAAGATGGCTGTGCTGGCCAATGGTGTGATGAATTCCTTGCAGGATCACTACTGTTCCTACTGATCCGAGCTCTGTGACTCAGGCATATGGTGGTGACAGCAACAAGAACTCCACAGATCCCAGGCTGTGGATGCTTGCCTTGTGAAAGCTGGGGAGGATTTGTTACTTTGTATGTGTGGTGTGTGCATGGGGTAGCCTTTGAGGCCACCTGTGAAGGGAATGGTCAGTACCAGCCCTTATCCTCTGCCTGTGGACTGGGCCCCTTATTCCCCCGCCACGCAAACCGTGTTTTTGCCTCTTGTCCTTCTGTCCTGCCCCCACAGCTGCTGCTCACTTGTCCTGCCACACTGGGAGAGGGGTTCCCCCAGGATGATTCATTCTGGGTCCAGCCTTTCCACAAGTAGGGAAAGCGGAAGGTAGAAGGCTTTTGTGCTGGCTCTAGGGTTCTTCTAGCTCAAGGGCTTGGGCCTCCATGCTCCGGAACCAGGGGAGGCCTGGGAGGAGTTCACTGTGGACCCGTCCTCTGGGGAAAGAGGCTGCAGACTTGTTGCTGCTGCCATCAGCACCCTCTTCTGGGTGCCAGGAGAGGGTGAGGGAGGGGAAGGACTTTTTTCTGGGCTTTATGAAAGGCTGGGAACTTTACCTGGTACCTAAAAGTTTCATTCAGGATCAGACTGGAGGTCTGAGTGGTCTCCTGTCTCATCACCACTTTCTACAGTAATCACTTGGAAGATGACTTTCAGGAGTCTCAGGGCCCTTCTGTACCATCTACTGTGGGCCACAGGACCCTCTATGACATTCTGTGTCCCTTCTTCCCCTGGTTGGTGGCCATGGAGGGTCTGGTGTGCTGTGTGTCAACTCTGGATGCTGTGAGCTGATGCTGGCCAAGGAAGCAGATAGTGTGAGGGGCAGCGGCAGGCTCCCAGGGCTCAGCTCCTTCCTCTGCATCATTCTGGGCTTGAGGGCCTGGACAGCAACTGCCAGTGAGAGCTTGCGGGCCTCACCCTCTGGGAGCTGAGCCATGCACTGTGTCATTCTTGGTGCCATCTTCCCCTGCTGCTCTGGCAGTCTTGGCCCAGCCCCCACCTTTGCATTGTAGGTTGGGCTCCCAAGCAACACAGACCACTCTTCCCCCTTGTCCTGCCCCCAGAGGGACATGACTTTCTTTCTGGACTGTTTGTATTGAAACAAAGTAGTGTCAAAATAAAGCCCCTGCAGGGCTTGGCTCCCTGTTGGTCTGAGTGAAAAAAAAAGAAAGAAAGAAACTGGAATATAGCAGGGACTCTACAGATATTTGTTGAATGAATGAAGAAATAAATAAGTAAATGAAATTTCCTCAAGAGTTCAGTCTTTAAAAATCCCTAAAGTTACAACCATTACCATGTTAAACACTTTTGGGACTTATCTGAAAGAACTTCAGAACTCTCTAAGACCACACAGTCTTGTGGTTGTCAGGGGTACCGATGTGTGCACCAAGTGATAGTCCATCTGGGACCCGTGGGCTTTACCTTCCCTGCAGTAAGCTCCGAACCTGGCTTACACTAGAGGTGGCTAGACAGTGAGAACGGTTTGGCTGGTTATGAACTTCTCCGGTCACACTTTCTTTAGAATTTTATTCATGGTTTTCCATTATATTCTATATTATGTTCTATTCTAATTCATTACATATCATATATTCTGTATGTTGCTAGAAAGGAGTCAGAAACCAATAGAATTTTTTATTCTCCTTGCTCTTTATAAGTGGGCATCCATGGGATTTTTTTATCTTTGGAGTTCAGCAGCGTCATCAGTAATATGTCAGGCTTTCTTAGGGAAATATCAATGTCTTTTTTATCTTCAGATAAAAAAGAATTTAAAATGCAGTCTTACAGGCTGTTAAAACAATTTTGTTTAACATGGATTCAAGATCATCACAGAGCTCAGGTTTGACGGAGAGGATAAAATTAGACAAATTCCTGGATAAAAGACTAATAATCTAATCAGCCATCAGGATCCCATAAATATTTATGCAAAAATCATATGGCTGGAAAGAATTTCAAGTTAAACGCAAATGTGATTTCGAAAAAAGAAAGCCCTTCCTTGTTCACTCTAACCTCTCGTATGCATTTAACATGTCATTGAAATATTTAAAAAAAAAAACTTAAAACACTTTGGTATGACAAGTTGTCTGTAGTTGGATGGTTGACTGGATATAAAACATTATACCCCTTCAGTTGTTAAAGCTGTCCTTGAAAAAGAATCTCTCTCAATTTCCTTGAAGATCACTTGTGCTTCAATGAATAGCACTAAACCTCTTTGCTTTTGGTAATGTCATTTCATCAGCTTGGTTTTTTGCCTTTGACCTATAAGAGATATAAATGGGAGGTTCCTAAAAGTCATTTCAACATTGTCAGCCAAGTACAAGTGTAATTTTTCAATTATTAGAGCTGACTACAAATGGAGCAAGCCATAGAGTGTTTTGTTCACAGCAGGTGTTCAAATATAGGCTCAATATACAGTAGTTACTATGTTGTCTCAGCTTCCCTAAGGTGTTCTGGCTCGAGGAAACCAAAGATGATGAGAAGAATATGGACACACATTAAGTTGAGGAAAGAATTGGGTTATGGGATATCTCTCTACAAACTTGCAAATAAGCACAACTATTCACTGATGGTAAACCAGAGAATATTAGGAACTCGTTAGGTTTTACGTCCTTGTATTTTGCTGTGTGTCTCCACATACCTTGAAAACCACATTAACAAACTAGATTGGTACCCTTGCACTAAGGCTTGTCTGATTTAGGACAAGTTATGTAACTATTCTAAGACCCAGTTTCCTCATCTGTAAAATGGTGTTACGAATAAGAGTGCCTACCTCATAAGATTATCATGGAGATTCATTAAGGCAATCCTGGAGCGTTTCACTCTGCCTAGCTCATAGGAAGCATTCAAAATAGAATCTTTTTTATTAAAATAAGAACAAAAGAATATCTTATAAGGGGATTTTCCCACATCGTAGGACCATTTGTCTCTCCAAAGAAATTATTGCCTTTTTCAAACCGTAAGAGTCCTTTTCTGAAACTCTAATCATAGCCTGGGTACTTGGACTAGACTTGTGGGATATGTTTCTACCCCAGACGCCATTATTTTAAGTATTTAATTTATAGCATTTATTTCAATATATTTTTTTCTCTCAAAATACTGATAGTCTGGTTATCCTAGGTAAGTAAGCATTGTATAGGATGAGGAGCTAGCATGGTAAAGTAGGAAGCCCTCCAACTTTAGAGCACAGTGGCCATAGTTTATGTTTTGGCTTTGACACTTTTCAGCCTGGTAGCCACCTGCGGCAAATTATTTAACCTCTCTGAGCCTCAATATTGACCATTAAAAAAATAATCAGGCCAAGCGCGGTGGCTCACACCTGTAATCCCAGCACTTTGGGAGGCCGAGGCAGGTGGATCACAAGGTCAAGAGATCGAGACCATCCTGGTCAACATGGTGAAACCCCATCTCTACTAAAAATAGAGAAAATTAGATCAGCATGGTGGCACGTGCCTGTAATCCCAGCTACTCAGGAGGCTGAGGTAGGAGAATTGCCTGAACCCAGGAGACGGAGGTTGCGGTGAGCCGAGATTGCGCCATTGCACTCCAGCCTGGGTAACAAGAGCAAAACTTCGTCTCAAAAAAAAAAAAAGAGAGAGAGAGAGAAGAAATAATTGTCAAAAATAACTCATATTTAAATTTTAAGCTTTTCTGTATATAGATGTGAACAAATTAGGTGTCCTGGGAATTAACCAAAGCTAAGTAATTAATGATCTTTTTATCTGTATAAGCAAGGAGAATGCTGAATAAGTATTGCTAATGCTCTCTAAAAGCAGTCCCTTCTTACTGAACAGAATGGTATCGTAGTTTCTTCCTAATTGGTGGTGTCTGAACATTCCAGGACAAAAATAGAGAACTGAACTACAAATACTGAGAGTAAGAGCTTTCATTCAACAAATGTTTATAGAACCCCTGGCATGTGCTAAATAGTACACATATCACAAAATTTACCCACCGTAATACAAAGGAGTAAACGGAAAGCAGCAAGTTTTAGGGACTGGCTTGCTTACTTCATTCCAGTTGTGACCTGGCTTCAAATCCACAGCTGTCACACTAACACTAGTGCTGAAGTCCATTGAACAGGTGCTTTTTCGTCTAGGTGCAAAGATACGTACATTTACTCAGGTGAAGGGTGCTGACTTGGAAAGGAAATCCTGCCATTCTCGTGGCATTCTTGTGACATCCGGCTGAAGCACAGGTTGTTTAATGAACCCGTTTAGGTTTTACTCTGTAGGTCACAAGTCAGCAAAGTACTGAGACAAAAAAAAAAAAAAGACAAGTGGATGAGAACACTGTGTCAGGTGGTAAACTTCTTTCAAAATTTATTTATAGATAGCAGCAGAATCAATCAGGAGAAATCTATCTTTTATGGGGGCTAATTTATGTTAACCATTCCAGGTCGGGTGACAAAATAATAACAAATTCCTGGAATAATTTTTACCATCCTGTGAAGTGTAGAGCTTCAGTGACATAGAAAAGAAGAGGAGGCCTCCTAAATATAGTCATTGAATGTATCTTGATAGAAATTTGTGGATGCTTGTTTGAAAACTCAGGACGGAAAGGGGGAGGAAGATGGCGCTGTAGAAACAACTCACCACTGCAGCTCTCAGTCAAGACGCAGAGGGTAAGCAAACACCGCATTTTCAGACGGATCCTTATAGCCCACAGAGCGGGGGAAAAAGCCCAGGTGTAAAAGGCACGCAGGACTCAAGCGCAGCGCTCTCCGCTGGCGCGGCCAGGCAACCAGCGCCGCCGCTG
>JAPYYA010002059.1:0-14435 GCA_028533165.1 Leontopithecus rosalia | reverse complement strand
AAAAAGAGCAAAAAGATGAAGGCACAAAGATATTCACTAAAAAAAAAAAAAAAAAAAAAAAAGAAACCTAAAGCACAACTGACCAAAGAAAAATAGATAAATTTGACTCCATCACAATTAAAAGCTTTTGTGATTCAAAGGATACTCTGAAGAAAGTGAAAGGACAACCCATAGAATGGGAGAGAATATTTGTAAGTCATATATCTGACAAGGGCCTGGTACACAGAATATATTAAGAACTCTTGCAACTAAACATCAAATAAAAGACAGATAATCCAATTTTTAAATGGGCAAAGGATGTGTATAGACATTTCTCCAAAGGAGATATGCAAGTGGCCAATAAGCACATGAAAAAATGCTTGACATTATTAGCCACGGGGAAATGTGAATCAAAGACCACAATAAAATACCATCTCCTATTCACTGGGATAGTTATCATTAAACAATAACAAACATATGAACAAAAAACAAATATTAGAATGTGGAGAAATGGAAACCCTTATATATTGCTATGGAAATATAAAATAATTAAATCCACTTTGATAAAGTTTGACAGTTCCTCAAAAAGTTAAACATAAAGTTACCATATGACCCTGCAATTCCATTCATACACATATACCCAAGAGAACTGAAAACAGATATTCAAACAAAAGCTTGTTCACAGTGTTCATATTAGTATTATTCATACTAGCCAAAAAGAAAAACCAACTCAAATGTCTTCCAAGTGAGGAATAAACAAGCCAAATACTTTATATCCATACAATTAAATATTATTACTTTCCCATAAAAATGAATGGAGACCTCACATCCATTAGGATGGCTACCATCATTTTTAAAAGTTTTTTAAAGAAAACGACAAGTACTACATTGTGGAGAAATTAAAACCCTCATGCACTGTTGGTGGGAATGTAAAATAGTGCAGCTGCTATGAAATACAGTATGGTGGTTCCTCAAATAATTAAAAGTAGTATGGCCATATGAGCCAGGAATTCCATGTATAGGTATATATCTAAAATAATTGAAAGCAGAGTCTAAAAGGGATATTTGTACATTCATGTTCATATCAGCATTATTCACAATAGCCAAGAGGTGAAAGCAACGCAAATGATCATCAACAGGTAAATGAATAAACAAAATGTGGTATGCGCCTGTGTATTAGCCTATTCTCACATTGCCATAAACAACTACCTGAGGCTGGGGAATTTATAAAGAAAAGAGATTTGACTGACTCACAGTGCCTCAGGGTGTACAAGAAGCATGGCTTGGGGAGGAAACTTACAATCATGGCAGAAGGCGAAGGAGGAGCCACCACATCCTACATGGCTGGAGCAGGAGGAAGACAGTAAATGAAGGGGAAAATGCTATACACTTTTAAGCAACCAGATCTCATGAGAACTCAATCATGAGACGGCCCCAGGGGGATGGTGCTAAACCATTAGAAACCACCCCATGGGCCGGTGCAGTGGCTTACACCTGTAATCCCAGCACTTTGGGAGGCCGAGGCAAGCAGATCATGAAGTCAAGAGATCGAGATCATCCTGGCCAATGTGGTGAAACCCCATCTCTACTAAAAATACAAAAATTAGCTGAGCATGGTGTCACGTGCCTGTAGTCCCGGCTACTCAGGAAGCTGAGGCAGGAGAATCACTCAAACCCGGGACGTAGTGGTTGCAGTGAGTCAAATTTGTGCTACTGCATTCCAGCCTGGCAACAGAATGAGACTCCATCTCAAAAAAAAAACTACCCCATGATCCAATCACCTCGCATCAGGCTCCACCTCCAACACTGGGAATTACAATTCCACATGAGATTTGGGTGGGGACACAGAGCCAAACCAAACCATATTAACGTATGATGGAATATTATTCAGCCTTAAAAATGAAGGAAATTCTGAGACTTGCTACAACATGAAGGATCCCTGAGGACAATATGCTAAAGGAAATAAACCAGTCACAAAAACACAGAGACTATATGATTCCACTTAAATGAGGTATCTAAAATAGTCAAATTCCTAGAAACAGAAAGTTGAATGGTTGCCAGGGGCTGGAGGGAGGAGAAATGGGGAATTATTTAATAGGTATGGAGTTTCAGTTTTGCAAGATAAAAATGTTCTGGAAACTGGCTGTATAACAATGTGAATGCACTTAACACTACTGAACTGTATACTTTAAAATGGTTAAGACAATAAATTTTACGTTATATGTATTTTACCATAAAATTTTTTTGAGATGGAGTCTTGCTCTGTTGCCCAGGCTGGAGTGCAGTAGTGTGACCTCTGCTCAGTGCAACCTCCACCTCCTGAGTTCAAGCAATTTTCTTGCTTCAGCCTCCCTAGTACCTGGGATTACAGGCATGCACCATCACACCGGCTAATTTTGGTATTTTTTAGTAGACAGGGCTTTGCCATGTTGGCCAAGGTAATCACAAACTCCTGACCTCAGGTGATTTCCCTGCCTTGGCCTCCCAAAGTACTGGGATTACAAGCATGAGCCACTTGCACCCAGCCTAAATTTTTTTCTTTTTTTGAGACTTTCTCACTCTGTCACCAGGCTGGAATGTAGTAGCGCAATCTCAGCTCACAGCAACCTCTGCATCCCAGGTTTAAGTGAGTCTCCTGCCTCAGCCTCCCCAGTAACTGGGACTGCAGGCGTGCACTACCACGCCTAGCTAATTTTTGTATTTTTAGTAGAGATGGGGTTTCGCCATGTTAGCCAGGATGGTCTCAATCTGTTGACCTCCTGATCTGCCCACCTCGGCCTCCCAAAGTTCTGGGATTACAGGTGTGAGCAATATTTTTTTAAAAAGACAGAATGAAGTAGGGATACATGCAGTACATCAACCAGATGAAGACAGCTGAAGGCTACAGCTTCAAGCAGGAGTATGAATTGCAGGTCAGCCCCAGTCCAGCAGGACCCCTGCAGAGGTCTCAGCTGGCTCCTCCTCTCTGTGGACACTGACCCTGGTCTGACCTTAACCTGACTCTAATCATCAACCTAATTAACTTTGACCTTGACCCTTCTCCAATCAACAATCCACTCAGCATTACATTAAGTGAAGGAAGCCAACCACGAAGGCCCTGTATTGTATGATCCTTTTCATATGAGTATCCAGAATTAGCAAATCCACAGAAATAGAGAGTAGACTCATGATTGCCAGGGGCTAGGGGTGCTGGGGGAGGGAAAGGGGACTGACTGCTAAAGAGTTCTGGATTTCTTTCCAGAGTGATAAAACTGTTCTGGGAATTAGATAGTGGTGACATTTGCACAACCTTGTGAATATTCAAAAAACCCACTGAATAGGCCAGGCGTGGTGGCTCACGCCTGTAATCCCAGAACTTTGGGAGGCTGAAGCAGGTGAATCACCTGAGGTCAGACCCCGTCTCTACTAAAAATATAAAAATTAGCAGGGCATGGTGGCATATGCCTGTAATCCCAGCTACTTGGGAGGCTGAGGCAGAAGAACTGCTTGAACCCAGGAGGCAGAGGTTGCAGTGAAACTAGATTACACCACTGCACTCCAGTCTGGGTGATATCTCAAAAAAATAAAATACAATGGGCCAAGTGCAGTGGCTCACACCTGTAATCCCAGTACTTTGGGAGGCCAAGGTGGGTAGATCACAATGTTAGGAGTTCAAGACCAGCCTGGCCAAGATAGTGAAAGTCTGTCTCAACTAAAAATACAAAAATTAGCTGGGCATGGTGGCAGGTACCTGAAATCCCAGCTACTTGGGAGGCTGAGGCAGAGAATTGCTTGAACCTGGTAGGTGGAGGTTGCAGTGAGTCAAGATTGTGCCACTGCACTCCAGCCCCGGCGACAAAGGGAAAAAAAGGAAGAGAGCAAGAAAGTGAGAAAGCAAGAGAGAGAGAAAGGCAGGCAAAGAGAGAAAGGAAGGGAGGGAGGGAGGGAGAGAAAGAAAGAAAAAAGAAAAGAAAGAAGACAGAGAGAAAGAAAGAGAGAGAGGAGGGAGGAAGGGTGGAAGGGAAAGGAAAGAAAAAGAAAAACCACTGGATTGTACACTTTAACATGGTAACTTTTACAGTGTGTGAATTATATCTCAATTCTTTAAAATCCCAATTGAGGAATATTTCTGCAAAATATCTGACCAATAATCCTCACAACTGTCAAGTTCAATAAAATAAGAAAAGTCTGAGCAACTGACACAGCTGAGAGAAGACAAGATGACTCAATGTAAATATGATATCCTCCATGCGATCCTAGAATAGAAAAGAGATACTGGGCTAAAACTAAGGAAATCCGAATCAAGCGTGGACTTTAGTTAGCAATGAGGTATCCAGAGTGGTTCATTATCTGTGACAAATGTACCACACTCGGGTAAGAGGACAATAGAGGAAACTGGGTTTGGGGGACATGGGGACCCAACAGTGTACTATCTTTGCAACTTTTCTGTAAATCTAAGCCTATTATAAATAAACAATGTAGTTATTTTAAAAGAAATCAGTTTGTCACGTCAGGCAAACAGCGGCAGGCTGGTATGAGGAGCTTGCTGGGAATTCACAAGCTATTGGAATTCAGTCCCCACTGACTCCGAAGCACGGTCTGGAAAATCCCCAGATCCCCCAGCCCTATCCATCCTGAGCTCTTGACCCTGGCAGTTCCCGGTGGATTCCACCCAAATGATTTGCCAAGTAAGTGCCGGTTTCTTTCATTAATGCAAAT
This sequence comes from Leontopithecus rosalia, assembly GCA_028533165.1. Lineage (NCBI taxonomy): Eukaryota > Metazoa > Chordata > Mammalia > Primates > Cebidae > Leontopithecus > Leontopithecus rosalia. The sequence goes on along the minus strand of JAPYYA010002059.1, from coordinate 9,758 downwards.
ACTCTTTTAACAGGGGAAACACAGCAGCCTAGGGGATAACAAGGTCCCAGGGTCAGGTGGGCCTTGGCGTGAATCCTGAGGCCTCCTCTTTCTTGCTGCATGATCAGAGAAAGGCCATACTCCCAGGTTCAGGACACACAGGGCCAAGGGCAGCAGCATCACCTGTAGTCCTGCGCTGCCAGCTGCGTTCGCAGAGCGTCTTATGTTGTCCTTGGACTCGGCCAGGAAGCTGCCTGGCTTCGGCTCCGTCCTCCCGACATTATCCTGCCAGGTGGTGCTGTTTGCTGCTCTTCAGCCACTGGAAGCTTACCTTGTGCCACTTTCTGAACCCCCGAGGGCACCAGCCCTTCCCGGAGCCCTCTCCCACCTCCCCCTTCCCCTGGAGAGCTCTCTGCTGAGCTCTCCCCACAGCTCCCGTGAAGAGCATGACAAGCCCTAATGTAATGACAAGCTTTACATTACAAGAGAATGTAAAGCCCAGTTCCCTCTGAGCTCCTAAGAGCTCTTTGAGCAGGAGAAGATTCTCTGTTTGAAATAGAAGCACATGTTTTCTGTGCTGGCTGCAGCTGTCTCCCTAGAATCATCTCTGCAGTGCCACCTTCCCAGTCCCCGGCCAAGTTCTCAAACTAAAGAAGATTAAAGACAAATCCTGCTCCACTCTGCTCAGCTCCAGCTTTCCTCTGCCTGGAATGACAGAGAATTAGTATTGGTCATTCCGACTGTACAGTCAATTCTAGTAATAATCATCCCAACACAACAGCTACTATCTGTGAGCATTCACCACGTGTCAGTCGTGGACTGGGTATGCGTCGTCTCATGGAATGCTCTCAATAATCATGGTACCTCTGTTGGATAGTAATAGCTTTATCCTCACTTAGCATACAGGAAAACTGAGGTTCACAAAGGGTTGGTAACCTTCCAAGGACACACAGGGGCAGAACTGGGATTGAAACACAAACGGGTCTTTTTTTATTTTTCCTTAGAGACAGGTCTCTATGTTGCCCAGGCTGGAGTGCAGTGGCCATTCACAGGCGCAATCTTAGCTCACTGCAGCCTCCAGCTTCTGGACTCAAGCAATCCTCCCACCTCGGCCTCCCAAGTAGCTGGGACTACAGACACGTGGACCACACCCAGCCCAAATGTGTCTTCATCCAGAGTGCTGGCTCTTAAACACCATGTCATACTCTTTCCCTAAAGATGTTTTGTGAAACAAACAAAAACTATCTCCATGATAAAAGAAATTTGGGGAATGTTGCCCTTTCTAATTCTCCTCATGGAGGTTCGCCGGGGCAGTAGTGAGTTGGAAGTCCTGAAATGTTCTGCAAGGATCAGACCTGTTTAATCTTGTTTAAACCAAAGTTTTTCAAATTCATTGTTAAAAATGAACATTTATTTTTCTTGCTTACTTGTAAATGAACCACTTTGTCATCTTGCGCAGCTGGTGTTCTCTGGAGCACACTTCGGGAAACACTGCATCGGTAAGTCCCAACTTTCCTAGCCTGCTGGAGCTTCTGGTCCTGACAGAGCAGTGGTGGACTTCCCTCCCATCAGGAGCAACTGGAAAACAACACATCATAGATGGGACGACTGTTTGCAGATATTGGGCAACCAGCGACTCAGGACTGCCATCCGTGAGGAGAAAAACAGTGAGTCCCATGACTGCCCAGGTGTGTGTCCCAAGGCAGGTGTGGCTGCTTCTCAGTCCCAGGACCTGATCTCCAGGACCAGAGTGGGACGTCCTTGGGAATGCTGAGCAGAACAGCTGGGGACAGGGTGGTCCGGGGGGTTGGGGGGAGGATGGTTTCCCTGGGTGTGGGGGCCACTGTGCACCTCTCCACCCGCTCCCCTGTGGCTGCGGCCCCGCACGGGCTGCCAGTGGAGCTGCCTGTGCAGGAGAAAGGCTCCTATTCGGGTGCCTGGGGTTAATCTGCAGAGGGGTTGGCAGCAGCTGCTAATTTCCTATTTGCTTGTCTCTGAATGGGGGTAATTGCTGGGAGTTGCCAGTGTTCCAGATTGTTCTCTGGAGGGGAGGAAGAAGGGGCTGTCATGGGCTCTGTGGAGCGCTGCCTTCTGCAGGCAGTGCCGTGAAGCCTCACAGGGTGGAGTGAGGGGAAAATGGAATCATAGCCTGGCAGGGCTGCATGGGCCTGTGGAGGTCACCTGATCTGACCTGCATTCTACAGGTGGAACCGAGATTCAGAGGGAGGGGATGTGCCCGGGGCCTCACACGATGGCCTGGCTAGGCTGCTTGGCTCCAGGAGACCCTGGCTAGGCTACTTGGCTCCGGCCAACAACCCAGCTATCCTCTGGGAACCCCCAGAGTGCCTTGCCCCTGGGAACCCCCAGTCTCACTGGGGCATGTGTGTGTCAGGAATCCCTTTGTCTTTCTCTGACTTCAGTGGAGTCACTGCAGCCAGCAGCGGAGTCACTGCAGCCAGCAGCCTCCTGGGGGGCTCCCTGAGGTGTCCCTATGACCAGAAGGGCTCCCCATACCACACAGGGCAGCTGCACTCCACGGTGCATGTGGCAGAACTTCTGCAGCACATCAACCAGATGAAGACGGCCAAGGGCTACATCTTCAAGCAGGAATACGGGGTGCACGCTGGCCCCAGCCAGCAGGAACCCTGTACAAGCCTTGTCTGACTCTTCCTTTCTGTGGACCCTGACTGATCTGACCTTAACCCGAATCTGATCAGCAACCTCATTCATTGTTTACCTTGACCCTGACCCTGACCCTCAACCTAATCCCACACTGACCAGAACTCTGACCCTGAATCTCATTCCGGTCTCCATCGAGAATGTAAAGCCTTATTCTAGTCCTTATCTGACCCTGACCTCACCTTCTGGATTTGACCTTGAGCCTTATCCTGACATTTATGTGAATTTTGACCACTGTCATAACCTGATCCTCAATCTGTACTTTCTCCGAATTTTGACCGTCCAGACTCCATCACTTTCCCTTCCCCATGTCTTGGTTTTGAACACTGGTCCTTACCCCGGCCTTCACGTGGCTAAGCCCCCAGCCTGCCCATTTTATTCCCTTCAAGAAGTTGACCACCACTTTTCTTCTTTGCAGAGCTACGCTGAAGCCTGGATGCTTGAGGATGAAACAAGCTCAGGCACCCATGCCTGCCTGTGAGTCTTGGGGAAGGGCCTGGGGCCCCCAGTGGAGTGTGTGGGAGGCACTCGGAAGGAGCACAGCAGGGCATGTGTGTGCATGTGCCAGCATCTATGTTCGTACATTTGTGTCGTGCATGTGTGTGCCTGTGTGAGGGGGCATTTGTACATATACATGTATGTGTCATGTATGTGTGCATATGTGTCTGTGAGAGGGTGTGTGCATGGTTTATGTGTACATGCAGAGGAGGCATGTGTTCTGTGCTCTGTGTACGCTGTGTGTGTATGTGTACATCGGGGAATTCTCAGTGCTGTGGAAGGTGCTATGGGCACCCCTGTGTGCCACGCAGGAAGGCCCTGTCTGAGATCACAGCTGGAGGAATGAAGCTATGGTGCTAGGAAGGACTTTGAATTAGTCCATTCTCACTGCTATGAAGGTACTGCCCAGAACTAGGTAATTTATAAAGGAAAGAGGTTTAACTGACTCACAGTTCCGCGTGGCTGGGGAGGCCTCAGGGAACTTACAGTCATGACAGAAAGGGAAGCAAGGACCTTCTTCCCATGGCGGCGGGAGAGAGAAGAATGAGCAAAGGAGGAACTTGCCAAACACTTGTAAAACCATCAGCTCCCTTGAGAACTCACTGTCACGAGAACAGCATGGGGGAAACCGCCTCCGTGATCCAATCACCTCCTACCAAGTTCCTCCCTCAATCCCTAGGGATTATAGGGATTACAATCCAAGATGAGATTTGGATGGGGACACAAAGCCTAACCATACCAGTCTTCCAGACAGCAAAGGAGGTGGCACAACAAAGCAGTTAAAAGTATAGGCTTTGAAGTCAGATACACTAGGGAGTGGCCCCTGGTTTGCCTTGGGAGGCATTTAGCAATTCACGTGATTTCCTGAAGCCTCAGTTTTCACACCTATAACATAAACATGCGGCATCTTTCTTCATGATAACCATGTACACATCGATGTATTATTATCTTATTTGATAGGGAAAACTGGGGCTGAGAGATACAGTGACACCTAAGGTTACGCAGTTGAGCCAGAAGCTCTGTCCTGAGCTCTGTCCAGGCTCTGTGACTTTGCACAGGGAGGAGGCATTGAACTCCACCAAGTTGTGAGGGGGTCATCAGACAAGACAGTCTCTAGGGTCCCAGAGACTGTGATTTGGAAAGAGTGAGGGGTGGCGGGGGTGGGCGTGGGCAGGTGGGGCAGCGCGAGTTAATGCCTGTGTTGGTCACTCTTTTGCGGTGTCACCTTGACCAGGGCCTCTTTCTTTTATTTATGGTTTTGTTTTTGGTTTTTACCCAGAGTCTTGCTCTGTCACCCAGGCTGGAGTTCAGCATCTCGATGTTGGCTCACTGCAACCCCCGCCTCCTGGGTTCAAGCAATTCTCCTGCCTCAGGCTCCTGAGTACCTGGGATCACAGGCATAAACCACCGCACCCAGCTAATTTGTGTATTTTTAGTTGAGACAGGGTTTCACCATGTCTGCCAGGCTGGTCTCAAACTCCTGACCTCATGATTTGCCCACCTCAGCCTCCCAAAGTGCTGGGATTACAAGCGTGAGCCACTGTGCCTCGCTGACCAGGGCCTCTCTTCCTAGCCCTTGACTTCTCCATCCATAAAATAAAGCTAAGATTCCCCAGTCAGGCCTCCCTCATGAGCCTGTTAGCGACCCACCAGTCTCATTTCTCATCGGCACTGAACTTGGTCACCTAGCACTGGACACAGAGGAGCATTGCCCTGCTGTCCTGGAACCATGACAAGAGCCACAGCACAGACATCCTGCCACCTGACTGCTGCCTGGCCTTCCTCATCTCCACCAGCAGGGACCCCAACAACTTTATCTGTGAGGACTCAGGGACAAAGCAAACCTAGCAAACCTCCAACCCAATCTAGACTGGGGCTCAGGACTGAGCACACTGGGGGTGTCCCTGTGTGCCCCTGCGCATCTCCCTTAAAACCAGGCCTGCAGGGAGATTCCTCTCCCCTCCAAGTCTTTTCCACTCAGGACATCACAGCCAGCACTCCCTCCTCAGTGTGTCCATCTGCACCCAGAGGGCATTGAGAGAAGGCTTGCTAAGGATCTTCCAGTCCTAAAAGTCTGAATGTGAGGGTCACATAGGGGCTCCCTGACCCTGATGAGAATGGGCCCATCAGGTGGAGAAGCTCTGGAACAGCCCTGCCCTCTCCTGTGGCCCTTGAGGCCTCTGATGCCTGATCCCAGCCACGTGGGTCCTGTTGGCTCAGAAGCCAGGAGGCTTGATTCTCGGATGGCTCTGAACTTGTCACTGAGTCTTTTGGGGGTGGTCAAGTCTACAAGGAGCCCCACTGGGCACCCAGGCCTGGCTTTTGGAGTCTAGCTGGGCCTGGCCTTGAGAAGCTACCACTCGTAAGCCTTCAGAAAGTCCTGGATAGGGAGGGTCCCTTGTTTCTCCACACTGCTCCTTGCAGGATTACAAAGGGTAGGTCAAAGTTTGGTCAGGTTCCAAGTCAGGGTCAAGGGCAGAAGAAGCCGGACATGGACCAGATGGTGGGAGCCTGTGCCAGCCCCTAGGTCAGGAGGGCAAGGATTAGAAGAGCTCAGGAGAGGAAGCGGGACATGACACAGGGTAGGGCGTGGCCGGTCACAGGGGATCCTGGTGGCTGGAGCTCTAACAGGAGAAGGTTGGGTGCCAGCTTGCCTGGCAGGATGAGGTTGGGAGCAGAGAGCAGAGTCAGGGCCTGTCACTGCCTGGGTAGCCTGGGTTGGGCTGTCAGATCGATCCTCTTGCTCATGGAATTGAACCTGGAAGGAACCCAAGAGTTTCATTCATTTATTTAAGTCTATTTATTGGGCCCCTGCCATTTACTGGATCCTGGGGATGCTGAAGTGGACAAGATGGGCAGAAACCTCTGCTTTCCCAGACCTAACATAAGAGGCAGTAAACAGATAAGGATTCGGTGGACTATTGGGAGCTGGGCAGCACCATGAAGAGCCAGTGAGCAAGAGAAGTGCTTCATGGGGATCCCACCTACCAGCTGTGAGAGCGTGGGCATCACCTCTCCAGGCCTCAGCTCGCTCCTCTGTAAACTGAAGACCATCCTATAGGATGAGATGATGTAGTGGTTAAGTACCTTACACAGTGACAGGCATGGTGAAACAGCTCAGTTTACAAACACAGGGCAGAGACGGGACAGAGGAGACACAGCCCTGCTGGAGATGACCATCCTGCTGCCCCAGCCCAGCCCATTCCCAGCCCCAGCCTCCTCATGGGGTAGAGAGGGAGGAGGAGTAGGCTGGCTGGTAGGGACCCAGGTCACTCCTGGTTCTGTCACAAACTTGCTGTATGACCTTGGGCAAGAGACTTCCTATTTCTGAGTGTCAGTTTCTTTCTATGAAAGCTGGTTCAATGAGGCACTCATTGTGTTTGTGCACTGACTGAAGCTCTGTCCATCAGTTTCTCTGCTGATCCTTCAGAAGATCCCACCTATGCTAATGACCTCAGGAGACAGCATCCTTTCATCTGAATGTAAAGTTTATGAGACAACAGCCTGGGCGACATGGTGAAACCCCCTCTCTACAAAAAAAATTAGCCACATGTGGTGGCTCACACCTATAGTCCCAGCTACTTGGGGATCATCTGAACCTGGGAGGTTGAGGCTGCAGTGAGCCAAGATCATGCCACTGCACTCCAGGCTGGGTGACAAAGTGAGACCCTGTCTCAAAAAAAAAATAGTTTATGAAACAGTACAACCTTCTAGAGACTGACGTCATCTCTTCTCACCAGCCAATGAATCTGATGTGCACCTCTGGACAGGGCTCTGGGCTTCCTGGGAAAGTGTTTAGAGAAGGAATAGCAGTACCACTGCCTCCAAGAAGCCCCAGTCCACCAGAGGAAGGAGAGACCACAGCATCATCAGCAGCCCCTCCATGGGGAGGCATGCTCTTCAGGTTTGCAGATGACAGGCTCTCGGAAGAAAAACAAGTGTTTTGGACCAGGGCGAAAGAGAAAATCCCTAGAGGCCAGAGCTGCAGACTGAGACTCACACGACGAGATTTAAAATGCAATCGTGAATTAAACATGCAGTGCAAAATAAATCAACAGCTCAGGTACAGAGGAAGGAGCCAGGCTGACGGGGAGCTCAGTGTGAGCCCACGGAGCTGCACATGCCTCTCATGTCACATGTCCCTGGGTTGCTTTCCCACCCCCAGCCAGCCCATTCCCAGCCAAGGCTCTTCTGTAGGATGGAAGGGCCCCAAACCTCGCTAGCTTAATAACAACAGTAGGGCGCGGTGTTATTACGCCTGTAATCCCAGCACTTTGGGAGGCTGAGGAGGGTGGATCATGAGGTCAAGAGATCGAGACTATCCTGGTCAAAACGGTGAAACCCCGTCTCTACTAAAAATACAAAAAATTAGCTGGGCATGGTGGCGCGTGCCTGTAATCCCAGCTACCCAGGAGGCTGAGGCAGGAGAATTGCCTGAACCCAGGAGGCGGAGGTTGCAGTGAGCTGAGATCGCACCATTGCACTCCAGCCTGGGTAACAAGAGCGAAACTCCATCTCAAAAAAAAAAAAACAGCAACAACAGTGATGGAAACAGCCACCAGTTCCCAAGTGCTTCCTCTGCTTTGTATGCGTATCTCACCATCTCTCTCCTCACAAGTTTGCATGGTGAATATTATTGATACCATTTTACACAAGAGAAAACGGAGACTCAGAAAAGCTGAGGAATACAGAGCTAGTATCGGATGTGAGATTTACACCTCATTCTGACTCCAAAGCTCAAACACTTCTGTGCACATCCTGGTGCTTTACAGACCATGTAAGTCGTGCCATGGAGTCTCAAAAAAGGCAGGTGAGATTCCTGTTCAACTGGGAGGTTCAAATCCTTGTGCCATCTGAGAGTCAGACCTCAAGAGAGTCATGGATAAGCTAAACCTTGCCTAAAGCAGGGTCTCCAGCCTGAGAAGGGCATGGGCAAGATCACATTGTTTAAATAATTAATTTGCAAAGTACCTATTAGTATCCTGTTAAGTATTAAGCCACCTTCTTGGCACTGGAAACATAGGGGTGAGAAATGGGCAAAATTCGCACTCTCCTGGAGCTTCCTTTCCAGTGGGAGACAGATAATAACCATGTAAGTATATATGAAAATATGATATGTTCTGAAATAATGAAAAATCATGAATGGAAAGAAGCTTAAAGCGGGTGATCAGGGAAGACCCATCTGAGGAGGTGACAATTAAGTAGAGACCTGAATAAAGTGAAGGAGTGAAGCTTGCTGCTAGTTGTCAAAAGATGCTCAGTCACAGGGAGCAGCAGGTGCAAAGGCCCTGAGGTAGGAATGAGCACTATGTGCTCAAGGACAGGGGAGAGTCCACCATGTCTAGAAATGAGGGTAGTGGATGAGGTGTGAGGAGTTAGTGGGAGAAGATCATTTCAGGTCTACAGGCCATGGCAGAGATTGAATTTTCTTTTTAGTGTTGAGAGAATTCACTGCAGTTTTGAGCAGGAGAGTGACATAATCTGCTCTGTGTTATAAAAAGACTTCTGTGACTTCTGGGTGAAAAAGAGGCTGCCAGTGAAAATGGAAGCAAGGAGACCAGGGAGGAAGGATGGCAGAAATCCAGGAGCACCAGGGTCGGGGCCAAGGAGGGAGGGAGAAGTGGTCACTCACATGTGGAGTTATTGAAGGAATTTGGTGCTTGTTCTAAAAACATAGAGGCTCAGGTGGACACAAGAGCTGATCTTCAACTTCAGAAGGGCTGTCAGGTGGACCAGAAGTTGAGCCCATTCTGCAGTCCACAAAATGTCAGATCTAAGACCAAGGGTTGAGGTAGTGACCTCCTCGCCACTGGAGGTGCACAGCAGAGGTCAACTCGCAGGGTTGTAAGATGTAGTGGAGAGAGCTGAGCTTTTGGAATCAGACAAATCTAAATTCATCACCTCCTTTGTCAACTTATTATATGTGCTGTCTTGGGCCACTTTTTGGACCTCAGTTCCTTAACTATAAATTAGAACCGATAGCTATCACATTAGACTGTTCAATAGAGTATGTGAAGTATCCAACTCTGTGCCTGGCACATAAACAGTGCTCAAAAATTGGCAGTGATAATGGAGATGATGATGTTGATGATGATGAAGATGATGACGGTGATGATAATGCAATGATGGTAATGAAGATGATGATGGTTATGATAATGTGATGATAATAATGAAGATGATGATGGTGATGGAGATGATGATAATGAAGATGATACAGTGATGGAGATGATGGTGATGATAATGAAGATGATGAATGATGACAGTGATGATGGAGATGATGATGGTGATGATAATGTGATGATGGTGATGAAGGTAATGGACATGATGATAATGAAGATGAGGACAGTGATGATGATGATGGAGATGATGATGGTGATGATAATGAAGATGACAGTGATGATGATGGAGATGATGGTGATGATAATGTGATGATGGTAATGAAGATGATGACGGTGATGATGATGGAGATGATGATGGTGATGATAATGTGATGATGGTAATGATGATGATGATGGTGATGATAATGTGATGATGGTAATGAAGATGATGACGGTGATGATGATGGAGATGATGATGGTGATGATAATGTGATGATGGTGATG